>VWZD01006874.1:0-14708 GCA_013396695.1 Sakesphorus luctuosus
CAGGGAGGCTGTGGAGTCTTCATTCTTGGAGAGACTGAAAATCCAACTACACATAGCCCTGAACAACCTGCTCTAGTTCACCCTACTTTAAGCATAGGGCTGTCTTTAGCAAGCATTTAAACTGACCTAAGTAACAATCTGTTTTATCTTTCTTAAAAACATTTTATGAACATCATGTTCTTAAAATTTCCTCATACCCTTCAAATCATGTTTTATCCACATCCCAAGTGTGGGTAAAATAAGTGAGCAATTTCTATCCTAAAACATTAACGATATTGTATAAGTAAGCCAACTTCCCAGGAGTTCATATTCATGAAATGCAGCATATATATAAACTAAATTTTGGTCTTTTATTGAGCTTGCTGGCAGTGTGGAAGAAGTTTGTCTATTAATCTATTTCTCTTTCCAAAATGTAACCTTGGACATGTAATCTTTTAAGTTGATATTTTATAGGTATGCTGACACAAGTTTTCATATCAAATGACAATCTCTCTGTGATACTATGACCTTTCTCATCAAATGTAATAATCACTCACTTGCCAAATGCAATCTTTCATGTCTTCTGTAGGAATTGGAATCACAAGGAGATTTTGTAGAATAAAAGCAGCCTGAAAGAAATTAAAATATCAATATTGCCATCTAGCTATCNCAGTCTACATTATTAGTCCATTGTTTCAGATGGAAAAAATAATTAGAAGGGTATAACTTAAAAGCCCTCAAGCTTTACCTACAACAGATGTCATTAGGGCATGGCATAAAAGAAGGTTGGAAAGAAAAATAGATAAGGAAAAGATGGAATAGAAATCAATAGGAAACAAATTTATTTTTCTGTGAAATACTTCCAGTACCATCAATCCTATGGAATGAGCATTGCATACTTAGAAGTTCTAGAAGAAAAAGCTCCTGAAACTGAAAACCTAGATGACTGTTTATGATCACACACTCTCTTAGTCTCATGTTTTTGGATATTTTTAATTATTATAAAATAATTGGGAAAATGTGGGGAACACACTTGGACTCAAAGACAATTTTCAAATATTTTCCTTTCTAAATACGTGGCATGTCTGTTTCTCTAATTTATACTACACACATTTCACATCTCTGTGTGCGGATTATATAAAATAATAAAGCACATATTCTCAAAAATATTTTGCATACATAAATTCAAATATCAGTTTGAAAAATGTAATTAGCTGAGCAATAGATCTGAGAAAAAATAACTCATTGAGTGTCAGGGGTTTTTCCTATTGATTGTAAGAGAAGAAAAATCTTGCCACTACAGCTGATAGAAAGTTGCAAATAAAACATACTGTTCTACAGTTATATAGTTCTATGTGCTGGTCTACCAAACTTTCAGTTCTCATGAATAAACCTTACTGCCTAGACAAATTAGATTATTTCAAGCCTGCAATGAAGAGATATTTACTGCAGATCAAGTGATAAGTTTGTACTGAAGCATTCATAAATGGAACAAAGCAGCCATTAAAGTCTTGGCTAATTAGTTATGCTTTAGCAACCTATTTATCTGCTTGAATAAGTCTCAGGAGCTTTTAAGTGTTCACTTGTATTGTTTACATCATTTCTGTTTTTAAACAAGTAATCTGTATTTGTTCCATCTTGAATAATTCTAAATAAGGTGATAAACATTTATTTTAATCAGGTAGTGTCTAACTTTCAAAGCAGCAGGCATTGTACAGCATCAGATAATAGATACCTAGAATAAAAAAAAATATTTTCTCTGTAATGAAAGAGAACTTGACAACCTACAACAGCAGAAAGACAGAAGAAACATACCTCCCTGCGTACCATGCTACATTCAGATTGATCCAGGAGGATGTTCAGCGCCGTTCCCCACAGGCCTCCTGAAATATTCTGGCAACTTCCTGCTAAAGCAATACATCCTACCTCAAGAGATGTAAGAGCTGATCCTATTCCAAGTGCTGTAAATCTGACCTAGTACATATAAGCACAACACAAAGTGATATTTATTTCTTCTGGTCATTAGGCAACACTTTTTTTTTTTAATTATTAAGTTGTAGCAACTGAATCTGGAGCTTAAGGAAATCGCTTAAAAAGGAACAACCTTTTTTCTTATATTTCTCTGGGTCTATATTCTTAATCATAACTATGTGCATTCAAAAATGACAAAATAAAAGTATTTTTAAGCATTCAAAAATCTATAAAATAGTTTTCAATATTCTTCAGATTTTACCACTTGAATATAGTTCCATTTAGCAATCTCATATAGTCTAACATATTTGCATCAAATACATTTGCTCTAAATATGTCATTCATGTAAACGTTTCTGCTTTGCAGTTACGTAACAGCAATGACAATGCAAAGTGCCCATGAATCATGATCATGAGTGACTAATGAAAGCATAGAACACAGAAGAGATAGGGAAGGATTTCTCAGATGATGTTTATAAGGAAACATTCTCCCTAATGTATTACTACCGTTATTTATGCTACAGTAACATTTAAAGTAAGTCAAAATAGCAGTTTCAGTATTAAACAAATTATTGAAACAAAACATTTTCCAAATGCTTAAGGGTCCAAATAAGATACAAACTTAATATTGCATTAACTAACCTCGGGGTCTCTATCTACCCATAATGGAATCAGCCATGCCAGACCTAGATGAGACAGAACTTGTTCCTCACTGTTTTCATAGGGCAAAGACCAAAGAGATATCCAGTCCTGATTAGAAAAACAGAGAACAAATTAAGAAATTATTTTATAAATCTTTCAATCCATTCTGGTCTACCAACAGCCTGAGCTACCACCTATATACTAAAACACTTTAAATGCACACAAAACTGATATTCCAGGAAAAAAGATTCTGCAACTATAAACATTTATTTAACCTGCTGGCTTTACCTACAGGATTAAATTAAATTATGTCTTCTTCATAGAATGAGGACAACAGTGCTACAGGGAAATTAAATATTTCTCTTCAAACACTGGGATAATTATTTCCATTCCACATTTACTGCTTACATGTTTTATTTTTGCTAATTATTTTAGCATCTGCCTTCCTCTCTTATACATGTGTAGAAAACTACAAAATGTGTTATTTCTTTGCTCATAATTCATTATTTTCTTCATGTACTTGCCACATGATGAAATAAAAATCTTGCAAACTACCTCATACTACTTAGCTGCAGATTCCATGAAATCTTACTTGACTTTGTCAATCAATTTATTTAGCTCAAGTTAAAAACTAAAAACAAAAACAATCCACAAACCATACCTGAAAAATGTGGGGTTTAATCATGGCACTGCACAAGCAATGCATTAAGATCATAATGAATCATGACAAGTAAAATTTCATGTATGTGCCTTTGACAATCTCAGTCCTGTATAATTTTACCTAGTAGACAGCTACTGTTTTGTTTGGAGCAGAGTATTTTGCACGGATTTTCTCAATATACACAATATCAATTACAAAAAGTGCTGTAGTTTATAATCTGTAACTTTGGAGAGAGAGAACATTAAAATATAAAATTTAATAAAAAAGTGGGTCAATAAAACACAACCAGTGAAATGTTACCATAGCAAACAAACAAAACATTGCAACAATTCTAGTACACCCTAAGTATACGCTCTATTTCTCATGGACTCCTACAAATATCTGTGGAGTCCATCAGTATAAGCTAAAGGATCTTATGTCTGCGTTAACAAGGTGGCTCTTCAAATAACAAAGAACCAAAATGGTTCATAATACTCTTAATGAGGAAAAAAATGCCTTAATTAGTTTTAATTGCAAGTCATTAGACTATGCATTTTAAGTTAGGACTTTTTTTTAAGGTAACTTTTGGCCAGGGTACTTTATATAACATTGCTTGCACAGACGAAGGATAATTTTGTATTTCTCCCTCCACAAGGACTTAACACTAGATCACATGATTGTAAACAACAGCTAGAATTTAAAGTTTCTCTGAGAATGTAAACAAAAATCAATTCAAGTCTACTCCTTCATCCATATACTTATGATCTAATTCTTCGGAGGCTCCAGTTTTCCTCCAGTGTACTTAATACTCTATCGATCTGTAATTTTAATAAACTCTTGTCAGTACTTAATATCTTGAGAAAGGAGTAGAGAACTGAAGAAACAGACATCTGCAATGTAGAGAAGCAGGCCTATTGCTATTTCTAGTTACATGTGTGCTTAATCATAATGAAAGGTTTTCACTTATGGCTATCACAAATATTAATTGGAGTGGATTTTAATTCTCTAAAATGATTACACTTAATTGCTGAATTTGCTTTACTTGCTACAGGATAAGTGTTGCTTTTTCCCTAAACTCCCAAAAATCTAGCTCAAAATATGCACACAGACACAAAGAACAGACACAAATTTTGCTAAAAAGTAATGACAGAAAGCTCCTTTTATCCAAAAATCCTTGTTTCATGTATACATATATATATATATATATACACACACACACACATGTGAAAGAATACACACAATATGTTTAAAAATGTTAGAAAGCCGGTTATCTCTATGAGCCTGAGGAAATCATGATGTTGTACATCCTTAAACTTATTCATCCTGTGGGGGGAATGGCTTAATTCTATACAGGAAGATCATGGCAAGGAAGTATGGAAAATGTAGTTGCAGTATGTCCTTGAGGAAAAGGTCTGACCTGCATATACCCGCGGGACTGCCTTGAGGAGAACCCACAGGAATTAGCACACTCTCCCTCTGATGAATGTTTAACTGACTGAGTGTGCTCCCCCTAACAGACTGAGAGATGATTGGATGGAGAAGCCATGCAGTCCCCAAGGGACACTGTAACTGTCCCCTCCCAAGGTGATAAAAGGGGTCATAAATTTGCTATTAAATGATTAACCAGCTGGCTGGGTGGTCCATGTCTCATTGCTGCTCATCCCACATAAAACTCTAATTTTTCATTTTTTATAAGAAAAAAATTATTCCTTATTCTGAAAGAAGGCTTTTCAAAATCCACAGAATTATTTACAAAATATTTTCAGTAAGGCTACAACTGATTTTTCAGCTGTCTTGTATACTATATTCTACTGTGTATATTTATCTGACAGTATATACCAAATGAGATCAGCACTCACAAGACATCTTCTCCACCATGTATGGAAATTATCATTTAAATTTAAGAGTTAAAAGATATCTGTGCATAGCCCTCACAAATGACAAGATAAGGACAACTGTAATGCACTCACCGTATCCTTGGCTTGAGTCATCATTTCGTGAGATAAATGAAGCAAGCAAAGAACTGTGCTTTTTGTAACACCTTTTCCCATGAAGGACATGGCATTTCCACCCCATTCAACATAAAACGATGAGATGACCTAGGATTAGAGGTACAAGTTCAGGGGAGCTTTACTGTAAGCACTATTACAAAGACTGTCTTTCATATCAAATCATAACTTAAACTCATAAAAAGATGATAGATTTTTAGCTGAATTATAAGAATTTCTTCATTTCTGAGCCATTTGGTCATGTAATGCTTTCCTATACAATTAAACTTCTGAAGATCTGTGTTTTTTAATTGCTTATTCAAATGAAGAAAGCAGTCAGGCTTAATAATAAGCACAAAATCGAATAGAAACCTGAAAGTTTCTATACATGGACCTGAAAGTCCCTCTATTGTTCCCTGGGCTTCTTTTGTTGTTTGTAATTAAAAATAAAATTTGTTTTCCAAATTCTATGTCCAAAGAAAAGGACAATTTATATCTTTTATTGCAATTTGAACTGGAATAAATTAATCAGCTTTCTATATCAAACACTAATAGACAGAAAGTCACCAGATCATAACAGCAATAAGGGTCACTGGACCATAACAGAAAAATAAGCTCTCTGACAAAATATCTAAACACACATATTAAAATAAAGGTATGCTGCTTTCAACAAAACATGCCCAAAAATACTTGTTAAAAAATAATAATCTAAAAACTTACATCTCCAGATGTATTTTTCTCTGCAAAATGTGGCAACTGAAACCTCTGAATTTTCACTGTTGTTCTTTCTCTCAGTGTCCCACTCTACCAAAATTCTTTTAAACCCACTTCCTCCCCTTCTCCCAAAAAAGAAACCAACATTTACTTTCATATTCAAGTGAAGTAAAACTGCATAACTCTTCTATACATAGACCTTATGCATCACTAGTTGATTTAATTCCATATTATTATTTTTTCCAGTAATTATCTTTCTTTTGCATGATAACAGCTATAACCTTGGTGCCATTTTTACTCTAGACTTCAAGTCACAAGAGCTCATCTAATAAAATAAGTCTAAAACATTTATTATTTTTTTCACTCAAGACATCTTGGAAAGGTAAGACTTACTCCCAAAACACTAACTTATTTTGCATCATAAATGTGATTAACATCTACATACTATTATTCCAGACACTTATCTAGTTTTTATTTACATCATTCAGAATCACAAATTAATTAAGACTACCTTAAAGCTTTTAAAACCTCTCCCAGAATAACAAATAGATTTTGGTATTTGAAACAAAAAAAACCAAAACCTTCTAAACGTACACTACTGAATACTTGTTAAACAAAGAGAAAGTCAGAATTATGCTTTTTCCTACCGTTTTAAAACTGCAGTTTTCAAAATATATAATTTTAGGAGTTGTCTACCACATCCAGGGACTTAGCAAACTAATCAGAACAAACAAATAAGAATAAAATGTTGTCTTCCGAACAACTGCAGCATCTTGAACTACCTCTTTCCTACTTTCTCAGTGTTAACAACCTACCTAAAGAGCTACTGTATCCCAAGACCACCTTTCATAGGTGGATTTTGCCTGTGGGAGATTATCTGGGATTTCTCCTCTTAGCGTTTCAGTCATCAGAAACACCACACATAATCTTCATCTTGCTTTTAAGTCTGTTTGTATTATCTCTCAAACTGGTAATGAAAGCACATGCAGTACAACAAACCTTTATAACTAGACATACACATCATGCAATCAAGTCTCCATATTTTTTCTATTTGGCACAAAAAGCATCTTTCCCACACCTATTCTTAGTGATAACATTCACTAAAAGTACACTGTAAAAAGTACAGTGCCATTGGTTACACAGCTCTTTACAAGCATTCAAACCCAAAGCTAAGAACATAAGCTACTTACCTCAAGAAGACCGATTAAATATTTCTTACATATTGTGACAGGTTCAACTGCAGCAGAATAGGTACTCCAGTCTGGAAGTGCAGTAACATGAACCATTCCACGTAATGTTCTCTCCAGTGAAGGAAGTCCATAAAAGTGCGGTGCATCTGTTACCCTTAAGCATTGAAGCAACTTCAGAGCGAGCTCTGTTCTGAAAGAGCCAGCAAGTTCCAGGCCCTCTCTGGTTTAATTGTAAAAAACAAAAAAGATCAGCTGTCAACATGAAGCTGTTACAATGAATCATTTTGCAAGAGGCCAAGGCCTCATTCTTCTTACTGTTAAGTCTGTGAAGCTCAGCATCTCAATTAGCTAACACTGTGTTATGCAGAGAATAACACCAAATTAAATTTGACATTTCTAGCTAGCTTCATCCAGGTTCTGAAAACATAATATTGCATCTGATTACAACAGGGCTACTTAACTAAAAAATAGATAAATGAGATACAACTCTCGTCATTAAGGAGCATGTTAAATAAAGACCAAAAGATTGAGGATGATGGATGTCACAATGAGAAGAGTTGCAAAGCTCAGCAGTTACAGAATCACAGAATATTCTGAGTTAGAAGGGACCCACAAGGATCACTGAGTCCAGCTCTTAAGTGAACAGTGTGTTACACATGTTTGTTCTGATTCAAGAGGCAAGTTAAAAATATTTCCCGAAAAACACAAAAAATCTAGAATTCGGTACATAAAAAATACAAGAGTGGGAAATATAACTAGCAGGAATTTCTACAATATGTCCCATTTCCCACTGTCAAAATTTTTAGAATACAACCAAATGGGAATGACAATAAACATTTTAAAAGAATATTGTCAAACAGTTATATTGTCGCATTCAAATAGATAAATATCATCTTAAACTGCAATTTTAGTAGCTCTTAGAATACGCTTGGACAGAGATTTAGTGTTGGGGAGGTTTTATGAGAAACTTGAATTAAAAATAATATAAATTAATTTTTGTGTTTGCACAATTGACAGGAACTTCATGCTAAAAAGCAGTTGGCCTAAATAGGCCAAAAAAGAGTAATGAATATAGACATTTCTTGATATTTTAAAATATTTCAATGCTTTACTTTGCAATAAATGTTACAAAATCAAAGAAGTTATCATTTGCTCAAGCAAATTTCCAGCAGTAAAAAATAAACAGCCTGTCTTCTCCATCCAACCAATTTAATTATCCAGTTGCTGAAAAGTGACCACTATCACATACTTTGTCAAGTTTCCTAGTTAATTTCCTTACTTTACTGTGAAAAGGACTACCTAATGTTGATCTTCACTTCAAGAAGTGTATGTTCCATTTTTACAGTTCAGAGCAACTGAGTGATGATGTACTTATATTCAAACTGACCAAAATTCAGCTGCAATAGGGTGCTATGATTCCCAGTCAGAATTACACAGGCAAGTCCATTTACACTGTACCTGTCAGCCACTGACATGGAACAAACTAACAACATGTTGAAAAGACAAATGAGTTCTTTATCCAGTCGCTGCCTGACAGCAGTCTGTGTTTCATCTATTTCATCCCGCACTTGGGATTCTGGTCGCACCAGGAGGTCCAAAAGGGATTTTGGCTGCTATAAGAAACGAATAAAAATACAGTCACATAATGCATTGTTTAAACTCTGTTTCAAAACCTGCATTAAAGTAGTTTTTCTGTTAAAAGCTTGCAAATTGCACACATTATAAATCACAAATTCCATTATTCTTTTACTAAGAAAGAACCCTGTAAAAAGCACATTGAAAAATTCCGGTAACTACCAATAACTTAAATCTTGACTCTCCTAAATGCCATAAAAGAATCTACCATTAAGGCCTCTAAAATTTCCTCACATTAAATATAGTGTATTTTGAAGCATGAAAGAAAACTCAAAGTTACATACAGCAATAACTTGCAATAAAAAACAGATCACAAAAAACCCCCCCCACAATCGTAGCAATATCAGTTCAGGTTGTATCTTGTATATCTCAGCTGCTTGAAAGACTTTATACCCAATGGTTTTATGATTTTATATTAGTACATTGAATGGGCCATAGCTAAAAAATTATAGACTTCTCAGCTAGTGATATAAATTGAAGCACATGTAGTCTATAAGAAATTGAAATTAGGTCTAAGAGTATTTTTTCTTAAATGTTTAGATTGTATTTTCAAATGGGAAAATGCAAGTCCACGCTGCACGCAGACTGTATTTAACGCAAGATGCCCTTTGTAAGACCATGAATAATCTTGCCCATGAGCAGGATGGCCTTGCTTTGTAAAGAAAAGTACTCCACAAACTTCTAAAACTGCAGCCATCACTTTTATCCTTAGCATTTAACTATCGTTTTCATACACTGAATTATTATACACAAGACTGAATTATTATATTTCACCAAATATAATACAAGTTGTTCTATATTGCTTTAAATTAGTTTCTATTTGTTTTTATAATTTCCAATTTTACACATTGTACATGAATGGATCTCAAATATAAAGCACAGGAGACTAGAAAAACTGGGAAAAAATTCCCTTCTTTAAATATTACACAAGTTTTATACCTACAGCAACTAAACTATAACACTCATAATACCTTACTTGTGCTTATAAGCATTTTATTTACACATAAAGTGCATATAAAGTCTGAACTTTAGTGACAAACACACTAACCCTAACCCTAACCCAAAGCAAAAGCCTCTGTTTTAACTTTCAGTTCTTGTTCTTAATGTGGGACAGATAATGTTCATTTATCTCTCTCTGCCAAACAGAAGCTTCCAACATAACCATATGGAACCTCACCCTCTAAGTTACATAGATAACATATATGTATATATATACATATACATATATATGTATGTAGCTAAACACAATCTTATGCAGATCTATGTGAATGTACACATGCATGCCAATTACATAGTCAAACAAATCATATACATATACACAATCCCATTCATACATTTTTAAGCAATGATTTCAAGATCCACTTTAGATGGTCTGACTCCAGACTTGATCTCTGCTCTCTAAGCAGCTTGTTTAAAAATCTTAAAACATCTACTAAAAGCTTTTCATCCTCCACAGAAGCTGGAAGCACTTGTAGAAACCTGCAATGCAAAAAAAATACTTTCATACTTGTTGTACATTAAAATAGAGTTCAAAATCTCAGGCTAATAAGACTGAAGTCACCTGAAAGTGTGAAATTATATAGAGCAAATATGTCTATTACACAGATTCAAATACAGCAAACATGGAATTATAGTAATATATTATACATATCATGTATTAAATACATTTAAACAGTTTTACATAAAATGTGTGTATTATTATAATAGAAAATTGTGATTTCTATTTTAAAGTGTATTTACATACATAAGTATATTATTCTATATAGTAAAAGATAACCAAAAGTAAAGTTATTAAATGCAAGCATTTAATAATAATAACAAAGCCTACCTACACGTTCTAAACAATCCTTATTTTAAATATTAGATGGTTTCGTGTATATAAATTACAAAACCACATAATTTTTGAGACTGGAAGGGACTTCTGAAGTCACCTGGTCCCTGCCATCCTGCTCACAGCCTGCAGCTGGTTGCTGAGGACCATGTCAAGGCAGCTTTTGACTAACTCCAGTGATGGAGATGCCAGAATTTCTTTTAACCTCTACCACTGCTTGGTGACCCCTTCACAGTAAAAAAGTGTTTCCTGATGTTCAGAAGAAACCAATTGTGCTTCAGTTTGTGGCCACTGCCTCTTGTCACCGAGCACCACTGATAAGGTCCTCACTCCGAGCCTTCTCTTCTCCAGATTCATCAGTTCCAGCCCTCTCATCCTCTCCTCATAGGAATGATGCTCCAGTCTTTCATCAGCTTTATGGTGCCTCGTTGGATTCCCTCCTGTATGTATTCTCCATATGATTCTCTGTTATAGTGCTGAGTGCAAAACTGGACAGAGCACTCCAGATATGGCCTCCCCAGTGCTGAGTAGAGGGGAAGGATCACCTGTCTCAACCTGCTGCCCACATTCTTCCTAAAGCAGCCCAGGATACCGTTTACCTTCCTTGCTGCAAGGGCACATTGCTGGCTCATGTTCAGCTTGGCACCCATAAGGACTCCCAGGTCCTTTTCTGAAAAACTGCTTTTTAGCTTGGTGAACCCCAGCATATGTATCAACTCCAGAAATTTAAAATATGAGAAGTAGGAATTTACCATTTTAGCATCACAATCTTTTTTTTTGTAGTCAAAATGCTTACCTGTTTATTGCTTTTTGCCAAACAAAGCTCTTTAAAATGGTTCCACAAGACCCAGAACTGCATTTTAAGGCAAGTCTGTCATTCAGAGCATAGAAACTAAGCCTAATGACCGCACTCCTAACATCCTTGTGGGATGCTGCTTGAATGACTGATTTAAGACAATCCTGCAATCCATAGTTTGTGTGAGTTATTTTCAGTATAAGGATGTCTTCTGGAGATAGTTTTAGCAAGTCTAAAAATCTGAAAAGGCATAGAGAAAAACTGTTAACAGTCGGTATCTTTACAAACTGTTTCAGAGTGCTGACTTCTTCCCTCTCCTGTTTAAATAAAAAGATAAAACAGAAATCACCTTTAAAATTTATTTTGGTTAATTAATTCTTTCTCAAAAACAACCCCAACAACAAAAAAGCACTTTTTAAATCATGAGGTGTTTGGGTTTTTTTGAGAAATGGCAACTCTTAAAAAGTTACCCAAAAGGTGCTATTTCAACAGTAACAAACTTTTTCTCCATGTTATTGTAAATCTTGGTCATTTGGACTAATTAATTTTCCTGTTCTCTTTTTAAGAAATTGCTTTTGTTTTGCCAGAGGGCACTTAAAGTTAAAATGTTCTGTCCAATCAATTACTGCAGTTTCCAGTGCTTCAGTACTACCCTATTTGCTAATAAAACCTGTAGGACCCTTTAAAGAACATGAGCTAAACCTAAGAAATTGTGGAGATGGATAAAGATACAGATACAAGCATTTCAGTACTATTAAATCAGGAATCTGCTCAATTAAGAGCTAATCAAAGGAACCACAGAAAAATTTCTTCATTTTCCACTCTTAGTATTGCCATTAAAATGAATAATTATTTGAAATTTAAATCCTCAAGGACAGAAAAGGCTTGCAATTTTATAGTTGGATAGTTTGTAGTAGAGGAAGACAGGCAGCTTCCTAAAAATCCACAAGGAAAAGGAGCCACAGCATCCATTTAAGATTGTTTGAAATTAGCCTAACCATCAATAATTGTTCTAGACTTTGTGTTAAAATGCAATTTAGGTAAAATATTAGCTGTGACAACATATCTTCATCCTCTGGAGATGCAATCCTTTATGTTTGAAAGAACAGTATTCTCAAACCAGTACCAACTTGAACTGCTATGTGAAGTTAAAAACCTAGTAAAACTTAATGGAACACTAATTTAATTGAAATATATTGGGATTTAAAATGAAAGATAAAATGGCTCACATTTCTGCTTCCTTCTCATAATTTGTCAGTTGCAATAGGTTTTCAATTCCATGGTACCATGACAGATTCCAAGCCATCTTAAGCATCTCTGACACAGGTTTCATAGCCAAGCACTCAGAAGACAATGGCATCACAACAGCATTAGGGCTAACGACATGATGAGCATTGATCCTGACTGGGAGATGATACCTAAAAACAAATAGCAATAATAATTTTTAAAAGTTGTTGGTGAGTGTTTTCTTTTTGCTTGTTTTTTTTTTAAATTAAATCCTCTATTAGTGCTAGCTTTTAAACTTGCAAATCAAGTTTTTGAAACTCTTTTTTCAGGAAACAAAGACGTGGGAAAAAAGCTCCATGTTTAAAAATGTTGACAACTTTTGATGTTAAATCCAAGGTTTTCCTTCATTCTCCCACCTCCATACTTCAGGAAGGACAACAAATGGAAAGCAGTAAAGTAAACTGTAAAATAAACAAAACCAACCACACAAAAAAAACCCCAACCAAAACCCCATGACCTACCTTCTAACAACAGCAACAGGTAAACTGAAGGTAGGTATGCCAGTGTCATTATTGGTTATGCCATCAGCCCTGCAAGAGATTTAGTCATAACTATTGTACTCTTTTAAAATTTTACTTTCTCCTAATGCTACACTCATTATTTCCTTATTATTTGTATATAGATGTATTTTTCCCTTCAGATAGATCTTTAGCAACTCATTGATGAATAATTTGTATTAGTAAACAATGTTTCTTCATGATTATGCAATATTAAGATAGCTATTAGATGGAATACTTCTTGCAAACATAGTGTTCATTACAAGTCCCACATGCTTGTTTCCTTTTTTCTATTAGAAAAAAAACAGACAATATAATTCTTTTCAGGATATTTCATGTCTGTGAATTTTAAAAGCATATATTTTTCTCANAATATGTGATTTTGGATCCATAACAGTTTAGGGCATAACTTGTTTGGAGATATATCAAAACTTATTTCCATTAAAATCTTAAAATTGGAACTAGAGAATATGCTATTAGGTAACCAGTTTTTCATACCATGTTTCTGTTCTTGCTACTTCATCAAACAACAGAAGACAGAGCAATATTGTAGTTTCAGTTAAAACTGCACGATCACTTTGGAGTGTCAGGGAAACTGAATAAAATAATTAAAAACATGTTAGTAAAACATTAACACTTAATAATACATAGGACACTAGTTAAAAGCAGCTGTTTTCAACAGTTTTGTGCCAACATCTTCAACAGATGCCACAACATGGGTAACGCTATCACACAATAGTTTATCTTTTAAATATCAGACTCTGAAGTGATCCAAAGTTCTTAAGAAGGTGATTGGTTAAACATCTAACCATCTTTCCACACAGGTATTACAGTCAAAATACAATCTTTACCTCTGAATAGCAAAAGCAGTACAGATGATTGCTGTGCTAGGGACAGGCGAATTTCTGGATCAGCATANGCCAGAATCTCATATTAATCTGTATGCGTAAGAGTATTAGACATGGTAACACTATGGATTCCATAAGCTGCAGGACCAGAGAAAAAAATTAAACAGAGATATCTACTAGTATTATCTATTATGAACTGCTTAGTACATACTATCATACTAGTAAGCAATAT
Organism: Sakesphorus luctuosus; assembly: GCA_013396695.1. Lineage (NCBI taxonomy): Eukaryota > Metazoa > Chordata > Aves > Passeriformes > Thamnophilidae > Sakesphorus > Sakesphorus luctuosus. The sequence continues at coordinate 14,250 of VWZD01006874.1, forward strand.
ATTCCATCATTTATAATAGAGAAGCCTAGAACTTCTTTAGACAAAAACATTTCATCCAGATGACAACTGCAAATTCATTAAAAATTTTTATTCACTTTTGATTTTATTTTTTGATTAATTGATGGTCATTTTATGGGTTTCTGGCTTCACAATACAAATATAAGTATCAGTGAGTGGCCAACAATATGACCAAACTCACANAGTGAGTGGCCAACAATATGACCAAACTCACAGCTCCTAGGAGTGAGAGAACAGTATTTCTTTCACAGTATCATTCCTTTGCCTGTGAGTTTCTGCCTTTCAAATTTGTTTCGTAAACTGTCAACAAATACAGCTAATAGTTTAATTCTGAATGAACAAAAGCTCTGCTTATTTAGTATGGAAAGAGTCATTTGCACAGCTATATATAAAGCGTTATTTAAATGGTGCTTTTTCTGTCTACTAATTATTTCATCCTTT
>VWZD01006876.1:16120-28863 GCA_013396695.1 Sakesphorus luctuosus
TATTATTATTATTATTATTATTATTATTATTATTATTATTATTATTATTATTATTATCATCATCATCATCATCATCATCATTATCATTATTATGTGTATATATAAGCTATTGTAGGTAGCTCTATTGTCACATCTTTATTTGGCAGTTATACCAGAATTAATATCTCCAAGTAATTTCAAAACATTCAGGCTAGTGGCTTGGAGCATTGCAAATAACGATGATAGAATCATCGAATGGTGGGGTTGGAGAAGACATTAAAGATCATCTAGTTCCAACTCCCCTGCCATGGGCAGGGACACCTTTCACTAGACCTGGCTGCAGAGCCCCATCCAGCCTGGCTNTGTATTACTATAGATAATAACAACTAAAATGGCTACATACCTGTTCTCATTTGCAACCCATTTTTTTTAAATGAACCCTACAATATATTTACAAAAACTGATCATTCAGTGTTGCTTCACTCTAACCTACCCTAAAAAGGATCTCTTAACAAGAATCTGGGTTACCCTTGCTTTCTGTGGCAGATTGTAACACATGGATAAATGCTACACAACCCCCAAGCCTGTTCACTCATTTATATTTCAAAATATTTTAAAATTAATGCATCAAGTTATCTTTGAGTACTTTTTACAGTCTGCCAAAATTCAAAGTCATATTGACAGTAACCCTTATAAAAAGCAGTTTTCACATTTCCATATTTGCATACTTACTTCATCAGCAGTAACACTCTGTATGAGACAGGAAGCAGTCTGATGCAGCAAGGCAATAGAATTCAGCCAAGCCATAGCAGAGGGACATACAGTAGGTCATCTAATAGTTATTTTTTACAGCAAACTATAAGCATGCACCACATGATCCTATTTCTTGTTACACTGCTATACCTCTTTTTATCTAAGGCCCTGTACATTGCAATGTCATCTCCAAGGAATTATATTTGTCCAGTTTAAAAAGTGGATTAAGACAGGGCAAAATAAAACACGTTATTCCTAATAAATTGTGCCTGACACATTTTCAACAACTTCTACATATAATGTAGTCTCCATAATCAACCTAACAACCTCTACCAGTCCTTTGGCATCCATGCCATTAGAAACCTTTCCATAACAGCTAACCTGAAGAGTCCCTGCTTAAGTTTCCTTAAGACTTTTTCTTTTCACTTTATGCATGGCAAACATTAAAAAAACAGATTGCCTCTTTCCTTTTTGACATTTTCCATCTACAGTCCCTTAGTCAGTTAAACAACCTCAACTTTTCCACTTAACTGACTTCATCTGTGGCCGTGTTTTCCCCTCTGAAATGCAGTGAGAGCAGATCTTCAGTGAAGTCAGGCAAAGCATGTTCAGTCAATACATTTTGCATCTGTGGTGATGGGCTTACACAGTGTTCAGCTTTGGATTGCCATGACTTGTTAAGCATGCACACCATAACATAATCCTCAGGACTTCCTCTATAGACGTGGCTGACATCATTGCTCCCCATTCCTTTGTCCGTATTCTAGCTTCAGTATCTTGCACTTTTCTCTAATGACATCCTGTTTTCCAGATTATCTCAATAATTTATCAAGATCTTATTAATTTCTGATTACACTTACATCACAGGCCTCATTAAATAAGAGCAAAACACAAGCTTGTATTCAGCTAACATCATCTGCAACAGCTTCTGCACAAGGGATAACTAAGCAGGCTTTGGCTGGTCAAGCCAGTAGGAAGAAGACTGTATAGTGTTTGACAGATGCCAGTAAAATAATGAGACTTGGAAATGGGCTTGACTAAGTACTCCAATAAAATAAGTTGCTATTGGAAGAAAACAGCAGCAGATTCAAAACAAACAAACATAAAGGTTCTTTGCAGAGCATGTGTCTGTTTGCCAGATGTAGGTGCTAAAATTTTACACCAATTGAGAAAATGCTGCATAAGTTTATGAAAAAGAAATCAAACAAAGTTTACCTTTTACTTAGTAAAAAGAAAGATAATGCCTTTGGCTAAGGCAGTCTCTTATTTGCATATTGTAGGAGATTGAGAAAGCGTTACGGAATGCTTATTCAAGACACATATTCTTCACCAGGTATTAATTTCTTGTTGTGCAGGAGAGGATAACAGATTAGAAGAGACTTCAGTTTAATTCACTATGGCACATCTTACTGGTCTATATAACCTGCAATTTTAAAGCTTTACATTTAGAAATGATAGCTAGATATTGGGAAAATCCAATTACTTGGCATACATTGCAATACATATTACAATATATACATTTAATTTCATGGCTTGTGCTTTTAAAAACCAAACAAAAAGTAACTTTCATAATAAATTATTATTATTATTATTATTATTATTATTATTATTATTATTATTATTATTATTATTATTATCATCATCATCATCATCATCATCATTATCATTATTATGTGTATATATAAGCTATTGTAGGTAGCTCTATTGTCACATCTTTATTTGGCAGTTATACCAGAATTAATATCTCCAAGTAATTTCAAAACATTCAGGCTAGTGGCTTGGAGCATTGCAAATAACGATGATAGAATCATCGAATGGTGGGGTTGGAGAAGACATTAAAGATCATCTAGTTCCAACTCCCCTGCCATGGGCAGGGACACCTTTCACTAGACCTGGCTGCAGAGCCCCATCCAGCCTGGCTTTGAACACTTCCAGCGATGGGGCATCCACAGCTCCTCTGGGTAAACAGTTTAAGTGTCTCAGCAACCTCATAGTAAAGAAGTTCTTCCTTACTTCTAATCTAAAATTACCCTCCTTCAGTTTAAAGCCACTACCCCTAGATAATGTCTTAAGCATTGAGTAGGACACTTTATCCAATTGACCGTGTATTTCCACCCTTTTTTAATCAGCTGTTTTCCCTGTGTGTCTGTTGACTCTGACTAGCATCTAAAAGCATGGCAAAAACCTAAGAAAAATGGTTGGTAAAGGTTCTGGGTTTGGTTTTTCCACCCCCCAAATATTTCTAATAAGAGGTAAGAACAGTTGGGTTTCAGTTTTAAGAAGTCAGCTGCTACAAAGATGTGTCACAAAAATGCTGATTTACAAGTCTCACTGAAAAGTAACTAATTAAAACAGACACCTAGTCTTCACCTATACAACAGTTAAGTCAAACTGCACAGCTATGGCTGTTAATAGACTTTATTTTCATCAAGCCATCTCATGGGCCTTTTAGACAGGAACCTTTGAACGGAAAATAGATATCCCTAGTCTTCAGCCTTTCCTATCAATTGCCTTGTAATGCCCAAGGTCGCACTTCTAATAGTATCAACACAGATGTGCATTTGAATATGGCACTGCTGCACTTTGGCTATCTCATTTTTCCAGCTTATTTATATTTGTGTCTATATTTATCCTTGTGTAAAGAGAAGGGGGTGGTGTTTCTCTTGGCACATTTGAAAATGTTGTTTTCAGCAATGGTCCACTAATGAATATGCTAATCCTTTCAAGACAAGGGAAAAATTTTCACTCAGAAAATAGTTTTTGAGATTATTTAATTTCAATTCAGAGACCACTGCTGTATCCACTTAAAGCCATTACCTTCAGAGACAAAATTCCATTTTTCTAGAGACAAACTATTTGTAAAAAAATAACAAATTGTGTAAAAATTTATGGTTACCTAGTAAAAGATTCAGTTTCCTGACTGGGAATACCATTTCTTAACATAGTTGCTACATGCTACCATTGCAACTCACAACCTTCATTTGTATTGTAGATGATCGAAGTTCATTCTGATTATGGAGGCTGAGTAATCCCATGAAGGAGATGTCCCCCACAGGTTAATATTCATTAATCAGGTAGACAGATCTTTGGCTGCAACCTCAGAGAAGGTTCTCGAAAAGAGAATGTCACCACACTGCTCTTAGGGATGAACATTTTCATCTTTCAGATGCATTCAAGCCTGTTCAAGACATCCACCTTTGGGAATTTAAAGTTTACAAATCATCAGGTACTTAATTTTCACATTTTCGTAGCCTAATCCTGCAAGTATTGAGTCTGCCCTGCCCTAGATTTAGGCACAGCCAAAAATTGCCTTGCAGTTGCAGCTCTTACATCATGCCACGCTGAGGCAACAGTATACAGAGTTAGTAGTGTTTAGCTACATGTTCCATAGCATTACTGAAACAGTGCTATCCAATAATCCAAGGCAGCAGAAGAGAGCTGGCTGGCATAACAAGACTTGAAAAGGACATGGAGAGATGGACAAAAGGGAATATAGAAAGAATTCTGCAGTTAGAGAAGGAATCAGACTGAAATAAGAATCTAAATACTCATTACAGAGAGCTGGAGTAAAATTAACTCCCAGACTTCATGGGCAGAGGGGGGAGAATTTCCTCCACTTAATGGGGGTGTACTATGTGTCCTTTCTCACCATACGTGAAGTAAAAAAAAAACATGCATAAAGTAATTGAGACTATTATATGACTAGGAAGTAATTTCCATCATAGCAATTTTTGATCACTCCGATTCAGACAATGTTTACAGTAGAAAAAGCAACTGGTCCCAAGCATCTCAACAACAAAGATTATCATTTCCCCTTTGAAGAGGAGTCAAAAAGAATGAGATCAGCTTTTTAAAAACATAAATAGATAATCCACTGAATTTTGGTACAAAACAAAAAAACTGAAAATTACTCCCAGTGGATAATACTTGGGTTGGGGCAATTTCGAGCACAAACACAGGCTGGGTGGAGAATGGATCAGCACTAGTCCTGGCTAAGAAAGAATTGGGGCTATTGGTTGGAAACAAACTCAATGTGAGCTGGCTTGCAGCCCAGAAAGCCAACCGTATCCTAGGTTGCATCACATGAAATGTGGCCATCAAGTTGAAGGAGATGATTCTCCCCCACTACTTCACTCTTGTGAGACCACACTTGGAATGCTGTGTCTAGCTCTGGGACCCACAACACAAGAAGGACATTGACCTGCTGAAGTGGGTCCACAAGAGGGCCAAGAAAAAGATAAGAGGGCTGGAGCACATCTCTTATGACAGCAGGCTGAAAGAGTCAGTGTTGTTTAGCCTGGAGAGAAGGCGGCACCAGGGAGACCTTATAGCACCTTCCAGTATCTAAGCAGGACTACAAGAAAGCCAATAGGACAAGGACTAATGGCTTCAAACTGAAAGAGGGTAGGTCTAGATTAGATATAATGAAGAAACTCTTCATTATGAGAATGGTAGGACACTGGAAGAGCTTGCTTAAAGAAGTCATGGGCAGTCCATCCCCAGCATTCAGGGATTGGACGTGGCCATGAGCAATCTTGTCTAGAGAATGGTGTCCTTGACATGGCACAAGCATTGGAACAGGTCCCTTCCAATCCTAAGCACTCTGTGATCCTATGAACACTGAGAATAAACAATTAGCAAACAAAATGGGAATGATGGTATATCTAATATATATATATTTAAAAAAATGTAGGATTATTCCCATTATCATCAACAGAATATCGTCAGAAGAAAATCTGTATTCTCAAGACAGCAGCATACCACCAGCCGTGCAGGGCAGGATATCCTGCTACTGGTTATTTTTAGCATGATTTCCCCTCAATGACTTTGGAGCAGTACCCCCAGAGATCAGATATGGTCTTTGAGGACAAATATAGATTGGTCCAATTCCACCTTCAAGGAAAGCCAGATTTAAAGCTGCATCTGATCCAATCATGTTTTACCCTGCAGGGAATCCCTTCCCTGGTAAGATGAGAAAACTCACACAACCAGAGGTGCTCAAAGTTGTCACACCTTTTCACATGGGTATCAGTGGGAAAGGCTGACTTGGTGAACTGCAGTGAATGGAAGGCAAGGTCAAAACAGACTTTGAGTTTGAGCCCTACGGCACTGAGGTGAAAAGATATTTTCCAAGTTTAACGATCATCAATTTGGTTTCTGTGATGGCATCAGAGAAACTCCGTATTTAAAAACCTCTTAAAATACATTGGGTCATAGACTGTTTTTGAAAGCAATATATATATATATCCTATTACTAGCCTAATACCAAAATCAGAAAGAAATATCATGCTCTCCACCTTAGAGTCCACACACGATTACCCGCAGCATATATAAGTAACTCCCCCAGAATGTCAGCTTCTTGCAGAGGTTTGCAAAAATCCAGATTTAAAAAATAAAAAATATTTAAAAAAAAATCAGGTCTTACTTTTCTGAAAACAAAAAAACACAGAAAGCTTTAGGTTTTTAATTTTCCTATTATAGCCAGATTTTCATGTCCAAGAGTTTCTTTTACTAACAATATTCACATGCTTTTAAAGCTTGGTATCAAAATCAGTCTGAGAATTTAGACACTGTATACCAATTCACATGTTAATTTTGGTAGTTACCAGTTTCTGAAAACAGGAGTTTATAATGGAAATGGTGACACTGTACCAGTAAGAAGAACACCACCATAAATATAACACTCAAAATCATTTTCAGTAGGTGAAATAGGGCAGTTTCTGAACTGGAATGTGGAAATTCTTACATGCCACTTTTCTTTGGGAAAAAGAAAATAAAAATCCTTCAAATGATGTAAAGGACTACTCTAATCATAAAACGGAAGGAAACCCAAAGACTGGTTACCAGTAAGTAATATAATAATGGCCAATCTTCACGAACGAAGATTTGGGCAGGGCTCTCCCCACCTGGGTGTGCCCTTCCATCCTGTGCAGTGGATTTTTTTAGGTGAGGCACAGCGTGAGCAGAACTGGCCCCACCGTTTAAGTCCTAAGGTCCATCTGCCACGGCCGAGCGAGCTTGGACAGTGACAGTGAAGTCCTTGGGACTATCTACAGCACCCAGTACTAGCCGGGGCTGACCCTGCTGAGCATCCTAGATCTGACAGGATGGGATGGCAGGGAGGCATTGAACTGCCAGGGACGGTCCGTACTGAGACTCGAACTCACGACCTTGGGATTCAGAGACTGGAGCGCTCTCCATTACACCACGGGACCACCCCAGTAAGTAATATAAAAGCATGAAAAAGCTCACCTACAGAAAAAAAAATCTGCTCAACTATTAAACACAGGATCTGTTCTCAAAATCAGTGCCAACTAACCAGATGAGGTACTTCACAATTTCAGCAGTGCTGTGAAGAACAGCGTAAGAATAATTTGTGAAAAGTCATGCAGTTTCCTTATGAAGAGCAATGTGAAGCAAGGCAATGAAGCATATTTGTCTGTTTCCTTACTTGCTATCCTTTCTAACTCTTTCCTGTAGAAATCCCCTTGTCCTCTAAATAGTAAAGGTACGCTGTGTTTATGTTCTATAGCTATTAGGTGACCACATCTTTGCTCATTGTACAGTACGTTGCATTCTCTATAATGCCAGTCATTATTCTTCCTGACTTCAGTAGCTTTCCCTAGCTGAAGCATTTAAGATTAATGAGGCATTTTTTCTCAATCAAGGCACTATGTCTGAATACAGTTGCACTTTCAGAAGACATGTAGATAAATTATTTAATATTATTTGATTTTTTTTAATTGGAGGGGGGGTTGATTTATGGCTATTTTTTGTTCATTAGCATAGTATAACTCTTCTCTTTTGTTAATAATTGTTATCAAACAGGACCCACTGCCTAGTAGAATACAAAGATACATTATGTATAATGAATCCAGGCATATCCTGGAGGGTGAAAATCTGACAAAATATTGTAAAGCATACTACTTCAGCTATTTAGAGATGCTGCAATTGCAAGAAAATAGTATGGTTCTGAATCTCAAAAGAAATTTCCTCTGATAATATAAAATGCAATATCGATCTAGGCAAAGTCTGGCCCTGTCAATGAGAGTCCACACAGACATTTTTCTATTTCCATATTCTAATGATGTTCATGGTTGAGATTAACACATAATACAGTTTCATGTAGCTATGAAGAGAGGTGTCATTTCTACAGCACTCTCATGCTTCATTCCTTTGTAAAATCATACTGATATACAAAAGCCTAATAGAGACCAAATTTTCCATGAAGTTAATATAACTGCCATGATTTTAAGAAAGTATAATTTAACAGAATTTAAAACCATTTTTTAATTGTGTAAGCAAAGGCATGAAAAGGAATTTTTCCTCCTAAGAAATGAACTCTGAACTTTGAAACAAGGTTGCACCAATGTTTCATAACTTCTATTATATTCTTAATTTCACAGAACTTTTCTTTCTCCTTGTTTTCTAATCCACTTCCCCTTCACAATTAAATGTCTTATCCAGAAGAGAATTTCTCAGGCAAGTAGATCTCCTCCTTTTAGAAATCAATGTCAAGAGGAGGGAAAACAATTTCAGACACCCAGTAAGGTGAAATTTCTGAGAACAGATATTTCTCATAATGAAATCTTCTCATTTTGTTCACTTTTCTAATTAAAAAAATGGATTTTGGAAGGCATGTGTATATAGAATTCCCACAGAAAGTCAGAGCTCAAATATGTTTCAGATCTTCTGCAACAGCAGCAGATTTTAGGTATGCTTATCCTGAACAAAAATTTAGATGAATGTGATTTTTTCATTTGTTTCATGTAGAAATTTGCAGTCTGAATGGTGTCACTTGGAACACAAAATGCAGTCAGTCTATAATCTCTACAGTGAAAAAAGGTCATGCAAACAAGTAATTTTCTTTAACTTCATCTCCCTCTCCAGAGAGATTTACAGTACTACACAAAATTTTAAAGTACTGTATGTATAACAGATACAGAAAACACATTCTGTGTTCAGTTTTGATCCACACTTCTCCTAGTTACAGGGGCTGGGACCATCTTATCACTGTGTGGGGGTGACCAAAACTGTGTATTGTACACCCTCTATGTCATTTCTCATGAACTGTTAATAACTCATAGAGTTAAATCACCCATTGTGAAACTCCTCACCCTGAGGGAGACACTGGGCATTTCTACCTGAACCTGAGTAGGTTTAATTTGGGGGTTTTGGTACTTTTGGTACCACTCATCGGATCCAAAGGTGGACCAGAACCGTGACAGGACTGTGACTGCCACTCTCAACAAGATTGCAATCATTACTTTGACAGAACTGTGACTGTCATCCTCATCAACAGGTTTTCCTTTCCTTTTACTTTGCATCCAGGAGGACCATATTACAGTCAGCACAGGGGCTAATGAACACCACTCTGTTCGTGCCCCAGGGTGCTGGGTTATAAATCTGTTTTTGTGGGTTAAAAAACAGATTTCCTCTGGATCATTGTATTTATTGTAATCTTTTTAGTAAATTGTAACTCTGACTTGTAATCTCTCAATCAAATCTTCTTCAACTATTTCTGAAAAATGTCTAAGTTTTTAAAATTGTGAAGGAGTAGCTTCTATAAAATCTCTATTTCCTATTCCTGTAATGCACTAGTTTTAGAAATAAAAATTGAAAAGATTTCCTGGTATTAACTTCTGCTGATGTAGCTTAAAGCCTCTACAAGTTATCTTGTCCCTAAAGTAAGAGAATGGTAATTGATTGTGTTACTCTTAGTCATACACATGTAATTTTATATGACAGAATACGACTTTTTTTCTTTCTGCCTTCCCCTGTCTATACTAAGGTTAAATCTTTTCAACTCTCCCTTATGGAATGATTGAGATCTATCAGGAATGACTCAAAGAATTTTGGTTTATTGCTATTTCTGTTGCAACGCTTGTTTTCTTCCATCCCATTCAGGCACATGTTTTTTTGAACCCCGTATGTTCACTATGAGACATAGTTCTTCAGCTGGGCTCTCACCAAAGCCGAAGAGAACACAAAAATTGTTTCATGTTTTGGGTTTTTTAACCGGGCTTTGCTTCTGTTAGAAGGCTTAAACATCCTCATGTGATGTTACAGGTTCTATAGAACTGATGACTTACATTCAGTTTGTGACCAGAGGGGTCACAACTGCAGTTGGTAACATGAGCTACTGCTTAGGTAGAGACTCCCATCTTACATGTGCATAGCTGACAACTCCTAAGTACTGTACATATTTCTGTTGAATTCCATGTGATTTATTTTACACCATTTCTTCAATATAGTTTAACACTTTAGTAGCTTTACATGAAGTGTACTCCCCCAGCTTCTGTGCAATCATCTTAAACAGTTTAAAGTAGACTACTCTAGATTTCCACATAACTTAAGGGCATGAAAAGTAAAGGGTAAACAATGCATAGAACTTCATCATTCTCTTAATGATTTTAAGAGACGGATGAGAATGATGGCTGGTGGCCTCAGATATTAAGTGCTGAAAACAATCAATACTGCTATATGTTTAGCACCTATTGATTTTCACCATATCCCTTCTGTTACTGCAGAATTTAACTGTCAGAATTTATAACACTATCAAAAAAGCATCTGAAAGTTAGGATGCATAAAATCTTTTGCTTATTGCTTATTCCCATGATCTGTTTTTAATATACATCTCTTTGTATTTTGTTACTATCTCGGTTTTTAGAAATTGATAGATTCATCACTTGTTTGGTATTTTTCTTGGTATCCCAGATAGGTTGATTGCCACCTAATTCCTTGGGTATCCTATCTCCTGTCTTTTTAAAAAGCAATAATAAATTTTCCAGGATGATGTCACCTCATCTTAGCTCTGCAAATTATCACAATCACTAATAGCTCTGAGATGGCTTCAGCATCTCAAAAGTTTTGAAAGACACTATTATTAAAAAAGAAAAAGTGAATTGGGTATCATTCACGAATGAGTATATAACCAAGCATTATTTACATCCTTGAAACAGTTGATTTTGCAATTCAACTTGGATAACAGATGTCTACTATCTATTACTCCTACATCTTTCAGGTGAAAATGAACAGCTCACATTTACATGTGAATGACATGTAATACAAAGACGACAAGATACTGGATTAGAAGACCAGTTTGTAAGTAAACATAATACTAGTGAGGTACACTCAATCTCAGGCAGTTCAATGTCTCCCTGACAGCCAATCCTGTCAGACCTCAGGAGCTGAGCAGGGTCAGCCCCAGTTAGGACTTGGATGGGAGACCTCCTGGCAATACCAGGGGACTGTAGGTTCTAGTCCCGAGGACTTCACTGTCACCGTCCAGGCTCGCTCGGCCGTGGCAGATGAACCTGAGGAGTTAAAGGGTGGGGCCAGTTCTGCTCATGCTGTGCCTCACCTAAAAAATCCACTGCACAGGCTGGAAGGGCACACCCACGTGGGGTGAGCCCTGCCCAAATCATTCATTAAGCCAAGCCATGATGATATTCAATCTCAAATATTTCATTAACGCTTCCCAACTTAAAGACAACTTAAGGCATTAAGAATGGAATTTTATGCAATAAACATGCCTGAATGGAGAGCTCTCTTGGGGTACAAGTTCATTTTACTCAGGTTACCAAAACAGAGATACAGAAAGATGAAGTTGTCAGAACTCATGATTCAGCTGTACAGGAATCAATACACACATAAAATCACAGCAAGTCAGTTAAATGTATAATAGGCAAAGCTTACGTACTATAAATTGTCCAAAAGGCAAACACATACTGTCTAGTCTTTGCATGGTGAAAATGGTCATCCATTTCAGCCCTATTACCTTCTTGTTACCTAACACATAAAATTACAGAAATATACTAGGCCTTCTCTCTTGTTCCTAGAGTTTCCTTTTGCAAAAATCCGATTCTAAATCCACATCACATAAAATTCAGCTTTTTTCTCTGTGGTTTTGATATATCTTTTACTGCTTCATCTCACATCCTCAAATTACTCAGCTAAAAAAGTACTTTCCTTAAAATTCAGATCTGTCTTATTTTCAGAAACCTATACACATCATAACAGAATAAAAGTAAATTCATTCAGTAAAATATGAGTAATTCTCAAAGTAATGTCTTCCATGGGTGTTAATTTTTCCCCTCAAAGTTTTCCAAAGAAAAACTCCAGTCAAGCTCTAATCTTCTCCCCAATATTTTTATTTTTCTGTCATATTATCAAGTTCTCCCTCTACTGACCCATAGTGAATGTAAACTAATCAAGTCAGTCACTTCACTATTGCTCTTATCTTTCATTTACTGCTGCTATCTAAATGTCCTCTTTACTTCAAGAATATTTGTAAAATATCCTTAAAAGCCCAAAACAGTTTTAGAATCCTTTCTACACACATTAACAAGTTATAAGACTGAATTTTGTTTTACTTTTTTTTTTCAGTGACTTTTGCTTTTAAAAATGTACTATAGTCAAAAGTCTCTCCAAATTTCAACTCAAATGCATTTCTGTCATTTATTAAGTTAAGATCAGGTTCCAAGGCAACATTGTTAAAAATCTAAATTTTTCAATGTTTTTTAACAAAAACATCTGATTCAGTCCTATTGCTGTCATACATGGTATTTCATGAATAAGAATGTTCTGCTTAGAACTCCCATGCTTGCACATCATAGCTGTATCTTCCCTGAAAAGAAATTAACAAAACTTTCTGATAGAGTAGTAGGGCTTTCTGACCCTGTTTATTTAACTGATAATTAAATTCTGAGCTCATAGGAGCCTCTCACTTGCTAGAACAGTTATGCTTTCCACCTCAACTTTCCCCTACAAATGTATTCCAGAAGATNTCTAATGCCTTTTACAAATAATTTTTCCCCAGCGTGTTCAGAAAAAATACACAGGCTGCATTCCACATGAAATAATGCACATGCCTTTTTTCCCACCCTTAGTCTCTAATGTTTTTGATAATTAAGCAACATGTGAAACTTACAGCTGTCCAGGCTTCTTTTCTGCATCGACAACACAACCATTCATTATGGATTTCTTGAGAAGGAACACCATAGCAACCT
>VWZD01006876.1:41585-52850 GCA_013396695.1 Sakesphorus luctuosus
ACACTCAGCTCTGGAAGATAACCTTACAGAAGAAGTATCTGTCTCCTTGGCAAATGTCACATCTAGTTTGCCTATCAACTCCATAGCCACCCTTGAGAAGGCTACTGAGATGCTGCACTACTGCAGCAGGAAATCCATTTTAATTTTGGCACACTTGATAATGAGAAACTATACATGATTTTCTATACAAGACTGCTGATCTATCTAGTCTTTTAAGAGGTAAAATACCATATTTTAAAGCTAAGAAAGCTATGCAATTAGAGTTGCAAGGTTCATCCACAGGACAATGACTCTCAATGATCACAACACATACCACTGTCCAGCAAATGAGGCATAAATGTTAGAAGAACTGGTTTTACCAACATAATGGCTACTCTTAGATCCTGCAGGTGCCCACTCTAAGGGAGATAAGTGCTGCTTGGTGAAAGCTGTCAAAGCACAAGAGCTGTCAGTGGCAATATTCAGTTCTTGACATTTCTGGAGATCAGCTGCTGGCCCACAAGGTTGACAAGCATACTGGACATTCAGGAAAAGCTTGTATTTGACCTTTCAACACCTCCTTTTCCTAAATACCTACTAAGGATTATACCATACTTTGTAAAGTTTCTGGGGGGATCTTCAGAACATCACATGCTTCATATGTGTGAAAACTTTTTATTTCTCGTATCTTGAAAATTCAATTTAAAGAAATCAGAAGCCATGTAGGTGTCCTAGTTCAATAAGCTGGAAGCAGTTTATCACTGTGTGAGTTTGACCAAAGCTGTGTATTCTAAACCCTCCATGCCATTTCCCAAGAACTGTTAACAATGGACCATTTGCAGCAGCTGCTCAGGGCACACCACACATCTAAGGATGTGAGCTGGGTGTAAAAGAAGACTGTAAGATAGGAGCTGTGATAGCTCTCCTCCAGGAAGTTGTCAGCACCTTCACACCCAGCCTGAGGGGTCATGTCTGCTAATGGGCCATCAACAATTCCAAAATACCCTGTGACTCACAGAGTTAGATCACCCATTGTGTAATTCCCCGCCCTGGGGGAGGTACTGGGCACTCCCACCTGGACCTGAGGGGATATAATCTTGGGCCTTTTGGGACTTGGGGAACCATTCAGTAGATCCAGAGAAGAACCAGAACCTTGACAGGAGGAGACCACCACAGTCGACCAAACTGCGACAGTCATCTGCACCAACAGGTTTTTCACCTCCTCTACTTTGGACTTGGGGGAACCACATGGTTCTCAGTACAGGGGCTAACAAACGCCATTCTGTTTGTGCCCCGGAGTGCTGGGTTGTACTTCTGGGTTTTGTGGGTTTAAACCATTTTCTCTTTGTGCTATTGCATGTGTTGTAATATTGTTATTAAATTGTAACTCTGACTTAAAACCTCTCTTCTGGTGTGTTTGTTTCTCCTTCTGGTTTACCTTTAAACCAGCACAGTAGGTACCAGAGAAAAGGACAGAAAATACACATTTCTAGTGCAATACTGTTGCAACTGGTAGATAGTGCTGAAGTTTTCACTGCTAGATGGTGATGATGATGTATGAAAAATGCAAATTATGTACTTGATTACCTCATACTCACACAAGAGCAAAGTACTTAAAAGGTACTTCAACAAAATAGTATAAGAGAGAAAGCAGTACTCAAAATTATAATACTAATGCAGTAAATATAAACATGCTTTTATCAATTGATTAACAAATTCTTATCTACCTCCTATGCAACACTTGGAAAAAACATTTCTTTCTGAAATAAGTGAGAATCTTCAAGTAGAATCTCGCATTTTAAGTTCTGCAACAAAAGAATTGTAACTGCACCCACAAGTGCAATTTTCCCCTATTTAAGCAGGCTTAACCTATTTCTGACACTATTGAACAAGCCTTAAATGATTTGACTGCTAATATCAAATCAAGCAGATCTCACAGGATGCTAACAGCAAACATGAAAACAGAGGTTTTATTCCATGTCATAGTACTGCTTCCATCCAGAAAGGTTCTCTCTTTTTGTTTCTTTATGTACAAAGAAAGTAAATCTTACAAAGAAATCAAAATTACTTCGAAATTATTAATAATATTTAAAATGCTAAAAACCATATATAAAGAGCCCCATACTGAATTCAGTCTATACACTATAATTGTAAAATATAGGGCAATGGGAAATTTTAGTCAACTTGAATCTAAGTTTTGAATGTTGCATGCCCAAATACTGCTGGAAAGAAATCTCTGGGACCAATAAATGTGCATCCAAAGTCAGAATGTTCGCATCTTCTTCTCAATTTGGTTTTTTATTGCTTAAGTGAGCAGAAATACGACTGCACTGAGCACAACATAATATTGTTAACACAAGTTAATATAATGCATGGAGCATAAGACTAAGGTTCATTACTTAAAAATTTTTAGTATGTTGAGTGTGACATACAGCCCACACTGTACTGCTGCACTTATTTTTTTAAGCTGGCAGCCTGAGCTTTTCTGGGATTGACTCCCCAGTCCACAGTATTTCTCAGTGCTCAGTCCTTTAGGCACTAATTTCACAGAAAAATCATAATAAGGGAGAGTCAGAAGTCAGACAAACACAAGGAAAGGCTTCAGGGAGAATGAAAAAAATTAACACCACTAGACAACAAATAAACAATTAACCCAACTACTTTTCATATAGCAGTATACACATACAGCAGCATAGGCAGTCATAAAAAGAAATATAAAACTCCAATGTCCAAGTGATCCTGTGAAAAAAAAATCATTTCAGACAAAGGACTTTGTATTAAAAGCGAATCCAGGAAGTCTCTGCTAAGATTTAAGCATGCTGTAGAATATGATAGTATTCTATTTGCAAAATTATAATTCTGAAATGGCTGACAGTGTCAAAGAATGTTGCCTTCATATTATCAACAGACTCTGATCACCTCTTTTCACAGAAGCTTCCAAACAGAACTCATATCTGAAAGACTTCAAATATATTAATTTGAATATAAATTAACTGTATTAGAAATGGCTACAGACTATCCAACTTGTGGAAAGTGATATGAGTTGCAGATGAAATATGAGGCCCTATTTCTTAGTTTTTCACAGCAGCATTAGCCTGTATCATCTTCCTCCATTTTGTTTAGTTATGATTTTACTGGACACAGACAAATTAAAATATAAGCTAATGTAACAATATATAAATCCTCCTGGTAAAAGAATAGATGAACTGAGAACTTTACCAAGAGCCTATACTGTCACAGAGTCAATCCTCATCCTTTTTGTTCAAAAACACAGAGAACAAGAACCAAGTAAATACACATGCGGAATTACGTGTCTGAGAACTCCAGCACATGGAGGAAGCACCTTCACAAAGAAAAACAAAGTTGTTAGCCCATTGATACTGATTACTTCCCTGGTAACTGACACAAACAATTCTGAACAAAATCAGAAAAATCTCTTTTGACTGGCACTCTTCCAACCACGTATCTTTAACTTGCAAACCAGCATGTGCCAGGAAAGCTAATAAGGCTTCAGTTTGACAGCTGTCCTTTGCTCTCTGATTTGGATGTAAACATCCTGCTCACCCAAAATCTATTGTTTCTCTTCTGGTGTTCTTACAAAAGCCAGTTGATAAACTAGATTACAAGAAACAGATGCATGAAAATAATAATAATTCTGGTTCCAGCTAGGAAATAGCAGTAACTATCATGTCCAATAAAACTCTTCATTACATCCTTCAATCAATAGCTACCCAAAATGATTCTACAACTCCTTTTTTTCCTAACAAAAATACATCCTTATCTCCTAGGAGGGCAATCACAAAAAAGAGGAAAGACGTTAAGGTATACAACTTCTTCTATAGGGATGTTGCTACTCTGACATAAAATTAATACATCAGGAAGTTGGCAAACTACTGAATGAGATGGAAAACATCTTAGCAGAATCCTTGAGACACCTGTCATCACATCATCATCTAGCCAGATTGTATCATAATCCATGCTTAAATAGAAATTTTACACTATGATTTAAGTAAAATGTTGAAAAATCATCAGCAGGCAAAAGGAATATAATCTCTAATTAAAAAAGAGCAATTTCACTGCAACCTACCACATATTTAAATCTTTAATTACTTTACTGGATGAATCTTAATATTAATATCATTCTGTAAATTACCATAACATTTCTGAAATGCACTCAGTCTAGACCTCAGGGTATCCAAACATACTCATATATGATACTGATCGTGGGTCTGAGCTGTGTCTAATTTTCAGAAAGATGCTTAACAGCTAATTGAAGTATCATTCCTGGCAAAACTGCAGCCCAGATAAAAACTGCAAAAGAGAGTATAGCTTTCCAAAACTAGTGAGACAGAAGACACAAATCAATTACTTTAGGGTTGAAACAAGGAGGGAGATGTATTGATCAGGGGCCAGTTGAAACTACAGCACTCAGTTCAACAATGCCTAAATTGGGGATAGAAAGTCTAATAGTCATTAGTTACAAGAACAAGAATCAATTAACAGGCATGCTATGCTGTCTCTCTATGAAGTCAAGAAAATTTACTGTTAATGAGCAGCAATAATTGAGGGGGGAAAAAATCAAGTACAAAATGCAGGTAAACACTGAAGTATATAGTGATGTTGGAATCAGACCTGCAGTCACAGACATGGTATCAGCTCCAGAGTATCAAAGTGCTGAAGGGTGTGTGAGAACTAATCTCCAGCCCTGCTAACTGAAGAGAATCTGAAGAACAGCACCTGAAAATTTTGTGCTTTACAGAACTAAGATGCTAAGGCAGTATGAAAAAGGAACTCATTTGTTTTCCATTTTGATGGATAGTTTTGACACACAGTACAAAAAGCTTCACAAGGCATGTTTGGTAGAATAAAGTAGTTTTATTCCTCAGTTTTAGGTGGCTATATATGTGATTGCCGGGTAAGGCAGATTTTTTTTTCTATTTATTTCAGAGAAGCAAACCCATATCCTGGGTAAATTTTGTAGCCTATCTGCACAAGACAGTGTCTCTGCAAAGTTAAAATACTCAAGTTTCCAGAAGGACAGGTGTTGTAGTTTGGAATTCTTATGTAAATTCTCTCCCCTGCCACTAACTGCCCATGCCAGGAGTTAACAAAAAGTGTCGTTAACTGCTGATTTCTTGGGTGGGGGCAGGTTGTCTCTTTTGTTTTTGGGGACTACACACGGCTAGGGGGAAGGGGGGTTGGGAGGCGGGGGGGCGTGAGTTGCCTCCTGCCGGGACGACTGCTAGCCTGGCTGCCTTCCGGCCGGGACGGCTCCTCGCTGTTGGTTTTCTGCCTACCTGCCCGGACTCCTGCCCGGACTGTGCCTCACTCCTGGCTGCTAGGCTGCCTGCCTGCTAGCCTGCTTGTGGGNNNTCAGTTAAGAACAGTTATCCTTCTTGTATTAAAGTTCCTTCTTCTAAATTTGATAAAGAGTGGCGTGATTATTGTGGAGGAGGCCCCCTCCCCCGCTTGTGGGTAAACATTTTTTTGGTTTTTCTCCTCAAACCAAGACAACAGGGTAGCATGCACATCTGTAAACGAAATTTCCTGGTCACCACTCCAAAAAGGAAGGAGAAGGGGGAAGGGGAAGCAAAGCAAGGGCAGGCAAGGAAAGCTTCCAATTGCTTTGTGACACCAAAACTATGGGGAGATAAATGTTACTTCTTTCCATATGAGACCAAGAAAAAGCTCGGAATTCGAGCCATATGTAAACACTCTTGATAAGCTTTTGATAATATCCAAAAAAACTATAGCTTTTTTTCTTGAATCAGAAGTATAGTATCTTAAGACACTGATGGCTTAAGGTGTCCCAAATGTCCAATGTCTATCAAGCAGGAGACAAAGAAAAGGTAGCTTTAAAGCAGTACACAGGACTATGACTTACATCCAAGATTCATATTCAAAGGATTCTTACAACACTTTCATCTATGCTTACACAATGGAAACCTTGTTCTTAAACATGATTGCTGTGTGTTTTAATACAGAATATTTGAATAGAATGTACTTTTTAAAAAGTTATCTCATTTTTTAGAGCTTTTTGCAAAGACAGATCCAATTTTTTTAGAAGAATTTGAGTGAAAACAGGCAAAACATACGTGACGTGTCTGTGGATTCAAATGTTTACATATCTCATACAGAAAAAAATTATTTCATCTTGTTTGTTTTTGCAAATGCCTGTATATATGGTCTAACGTAGACAGAAAACTATCATCAGAGAAACATGCTACATAGTACGCTCACCTTCATCACTAGTTGCTTGCTGTTTAACCAAAGTTATGGGAGATCTAGCTGGCGGCTTATTTAGTGGATGACGCCAACTCTTAGATATTTTCTTTCTTGCAATTTCCTCTGACTAAAAAGGAAAAAACATAACTAATTTAGTGTGTAATTCTGCAATGGTAATTATGATGAACAAAAACATAGTTCTGTAAGCAAGCACAGTTGTCAAAGTCTGGAAATACTATCATGGCACTTGAAGGATCTTCAGTGCACTAATACTACATTTGTCTTTAATTCAGAATACATATTTAAATTTAAAATGTCCAATCCTCATCAAACACAAATCATTTCAGGTATAAGTTACTGCAGCTCTTCTCAACTTACAGAGCATAAATCCTGTTTTGCTCAGGTGATATCTGAGAGGAAGATCACCCCAAATAATTCTTCACACCAGAATTGCAATACATTCACTGGCTGTGCCTAGAAAAATAAGGCAGAAGGCCTCTGACTTCATTTGGGAAAGACTCTAAAATTCCAAAAGATTCCGAAAAAAAAATCTAAAGTTCAGATAAGAAATTAAAAGTCATTATTGTATGTGAGAAATGTGTTGATTTGGTACAAGAAGGAAGCCTCCCTCAAACCCCCCAAGCACATTCAGCTTAAAGTTATTCAAGCTTCAAGAACTAAGGCCAACTCTACAAACTCTTGAAGTGCAACTTGCACAACTCCACATTTGAGTGCCAGCGGGGGAATCCCAAATTAAACCAGTTACTGATGGCATCTGGAGGTAAAACCAGCCATACATTTTTAAGTGCCTCAGTGAGAAAACATTTTTTAAAACCTACTACTTAAAACATGAAAATAGATATTCCTTTTAATAACAGGATCTTGTCATTCAAGTGTTTCCTTCACATATTTTAAGCCATTTCCAAAATCCCAGAATAGTACGTAACTGAAGTTCACAGCCTTGCTCATATTGGCAAGACTGAATACAGGAATAGTTTGAGAATAGTTACTGACACTTTAGATTCACAGATAAGTGAAATCACTAGACATCTAAAGTAACAGGGAAAACTATGTTAATAAGCAAGCTCCAGAAACACACTGCTTTTGGATCAAAATTCCCACTCTGCCTGAGTACTTCAAAACATGTTCAAATTATCCTCTGATTAAAGTCATACATATTCTTAAGAGCTTTAATAGGGATATCAGGTCTCATTCAAATATTTCTCATTCATATTTCATTAAATCAAGAATATATTATTATTATAATGTAATTTGCTTCACATACACTAGATATTTCCATGCCATCTTCCTCTTTCTTTTGTACAATGGGCACTTCTCCATGTTCCAAACTATTTCCACAGCTTTCTAGATTGCTGGTATCATCCTCTGTCAAGACACTTTCTTCTTTATCTGGATTTTCTGTTTCAGAAGTTTGTCCCTCTGCTTTATGGTATGGTATGGATGAAGCACATTGATTGCGAGGCTTCAAACGCTCTTCTTTTTTACAGCCATCAGAGACAGCCTTGCTGGCCACAGAACCTTGAAGAGTAAAGAAAGAATGACTGGAATCTATCCTGTCCTCCTCCCATTCTTATTTTCTCTGTTACAGGAACAGCACTCAAAATTGAATGTGAAGTGATGCTTCCTGGCCATCAAGAACATGATTTGTTAATAAATCCCATTTTACATCATCACATTGAATTTCACAGCAATCTAAGTTATTCTAATTCAAAGCATGGTTCCTTCTTTAGAAATCATACAGAAAAGCATTTGGTAGAAGGGCATACACAAATGTGGAATAAAAGTTTTATCAAAGAATAAATGAATTGTAAATGGTTTGGCCTAGAGTATGAAATGTAGCTTTAATCATTTAATCAGTATTTTGCATTTGAATTACAACAGGTCTTCATGTCATTCAAAATAATCAATATTCATGGAGCTTCTTTATTTTGACAACTCATACGCACTTTGACCCTTTGGAAAAAAAATATAAAAGTCTGGTATATTGAACTTTATACCCTGCATTTTATACCTATTACGCCTGCTTTAAAATTAGAATAAGCAAAGGTTAATGGTTTATAATTATGAAGACATATTTCAAATAGATACCAAGAATATTTTGAAAACAACAGCACTGGTCTAAAAATGAAAAGCAATTAGCATAATTTTATTTTGCTTCAAACTATCATAATTTTATATCCCAGTGATGCTGAAAAGTGAAATTGTGTGAATTTTACATTACAAAAATTCTTCATCTGCTGATGTTTGCATTGGAAAGACATAACAATGGGCTAGAGAGGTCACTTAAAAAAGATGTTCCTGGAAAACCCTGCAGCACACACGGCAGTGAACTGTGAATCAGCAGCACATTCAAGATATTAAAGAAAATAATTTCTCTAAAGTCCCTTTCCATTCCTTCTTTGCAATGGTTATTTGAACTTGTTTTTATGAAAAATTCCTTTTTGAGGTCAAATGAATATAAAATTTAGTAATACAAAGCCAATACCGAAATGTAATTTCTGAGAATGAACAGTAGTGCCTCAACTGAGTATAACGGACATACCAGCCAGAGATATTGCAGAACAAACTACCTTCTTCAATAGGAGTACTGGAGTTGCAACCATCATACCTAAAAACATACCGTTTCCTGAAAAGGTCCAGGCAACACCTTTTAATAGGATATCCTAGTTCAGCAGCTGGGACCAGTTTATCACTGTGTGGGTGTGACCAAAGCTGTGTATTCTACACCCTCTACGTCATTTCTCGTGAACTGTTAACAATGGACCCTTTGCAGCAGCTGCCCAGGGCACACCTGACCCCTCAGGCTGTAAGCTGGGTGTGAAGGAAACCTGTGAGAGAAGAGCTGTGATAACTCCCCTCCAGGAAGTCGTTAGCACCTTCACACCCAGCCTGAGGGGTCATGTCTGCTAATGGGCCATGAACGATTCCAAAATACCCCATGACTCACAGAGTCAGGTCACCCACTGTGAAACTCCTCGCCCTGGGGAAGGTACTGGGCATTCCCACCTGGACCTGAGGGTACATAATCTTGGGAGTTTGAAGACCTCTGGTACCACTTGCCAGATGCAGAGGAGGAGCAGAACCTCGACAGGACTGCTACTACCACTCTCAACCAGACTGTGACCTTCATCCACACCAACAGGTTTTTCCCTTCCTTTTACTTTGGACTCAGGGGAACCACAGGGGTCTCAGCACAGGGGCTAACAAACACCATTCTGCTTGTGCTCCAGGGTGCTGGGTAATACTTCTGGGTTTTGTGGGGCAAAATCAATTTCTCTTTGTATCATTGCATTCATTGTAGTATTTTTATTAAACTGTAACTCTGACTTATAATCTCTTTTGTGTTGGATTCACTTCTCCTGCCAGTTTACCTTTAAAGCATCACATAGGACAAAGGACAGAGGGCAGCTCTCCACTCTTTTCTGCTTTTTCTTCCCTTGTCAATAAACACAGAACAGCTGCCAACTAAATACTACTTTCTCTGTGGTTATGAACATTCCAAATGTTTTTTAAAAGTTGGGGGAAGCTGTAAAACCACAGCACCTTTCTTAAAAAAAAGACTTAGAACAGACCTGGAAAAGCTTTGATAGAGCACCAAATAATTTGTATACAGGAATTTCTAAGTCTCCATATTGCAATACTTTGTTATCTTCATGTTAATCAATCATGGTGATTACTACCTCCAAATAAGCATTCACATAACTATTAACAACTAATATTCAGAATAATGGAAATAGTCTATATGCAATTTTCAAGTAAAGTTTTAGTAGCAATATAAAACAAAATGGGACTGCTCACAAACTTAGAATTAAAATTGAAGTTTGCCTTTATGAACAAGAATGCAGGAATACATCTGAACTACAATGAAATGTGAATTGGAATAAATCATGTCCAGAATAGACTGAGTACATCAGTATTAAAAAAAGTTGTGGGGGAAAAGAAATAATCTTTGGCTTTGCAAGGCCTTTATAACTTGCATTGTCAGACAGTTCAACAGGAAGTGACAAGAAATCTGGAGTCTCAAAATAGAGCATTTCTATGCACAGGTAAAGACCACTTTACTAGGCAGGTTCATCATTTAAATACATGTAGCATACTGGCAAGCATATATGTTCTATACTGTTTGAATAGCATTAAGACATTCTGTATCATTTCCATATAGAAGCATTTTGCTGTAACACATATGAGTCCACTAAAGAAATAGGATTTACAAAACCTCATTCTTTTTGCTACCTTAAAAACACTTCATTAACACAGTTTAGGTGATTTTACTCTCAGCTCAGAATATTGATTTTGGTATTTTCTCATTTTTCCTGACTATCAATCCTCTCTGCACAATGCTATACAGATATATTTTAGTATACTACACTAGGATAATACTATGATTTAACATCCACTAATTTGTGGCATTAAAGTCATCAGCCTACAACTTACATGTGAAATGTAATCAATCCATATCTCACCTGCAACCTTGACATGATCCAATAAATGTTGATCCAGCTGCATTCTACTACTGTTTTCTTCTTCCCCAGAAGGCACTTCTATGTTTATCACTCTCCCTTTTTTTTCAGATTCTTCACTGACCTTGAAGCCAGCAGTTGCTGCTTCAGTCACGATAATTTCTGCATCAGCTACCATAGCAGATACTCTCTTGTCCTCTGGGTGTTTAAGCTTTTTAGATCGAGATCTGGGGTGCTGGAAGCTGTTATAGAAGATACTGCTGTCAGAGTTGAAAGTCTGTCTTGGATAAGATAAAACATCTACCAATATATATGTCCCTTTCACCTGCTTAAAGTGTTAAAAAACTGACAATTTTTCACCTTTTTGTGTTAGATAGTGTTACAATTTATTAAGTGATAGATTAACAATTGATTGGATTTAACCTTCTAATCTTTTATAAGCATTCTACAGCAAAGTTATTAAACTCTGAAAGTAAAATAATCTTTAAGTATTTATTACTTAACTAGCATCCAAACTAGCTTTTAAATAAATCATTCTTTTGAACCTGAAAAAGAACTACCCTTATAAAAGTAATGAAGA
>VWZD01006877.1:0-24378 GCA_013396695.1 Sakesphorus luctuosus
GGGGGTGTCCCTGGAGAAGATCATAAAAATAACCCTTGACTTAAAACAGTCAGAAAAATGCTTCTGTTTTTGACTGAGCTGCATCGAGATTACAACTCCCTCAGTCCTGAGGTGTCTATAGATTCCTTTTTGGTTTACTTTCTTGATAGAAAGCATGCATAGTACAGTGAAAAAATGTGTGTATATGCCTCTGCATATGTGTCTACATGTATATGATTGATTTCTTAAGGTCTTCAAATTTATTAGAGAATGTTCTAGGAATCCTTAAAATTTAGCAATTCTGTGCAATTACGTCTTTCAGGATCAGCACCTTTGTTTATAAATTCTCCTAAATACAGAAATTACTTCTCTCTCTTTGTAACACCTTACCTCTTATCTGAAACTATTCTGATTTGTATTCTTTGTCCTTGATATTTAGTGTTTCCTTGACTTCTGTACTCAAGAACGAAGAGGTATTTCAGGCAAAGAGGATAGCATCCCTTTGAAACAAAGTAGACTCTATTTCTGATCAGATAAAAATGAGTGATCTTTTGAACACTTGCAACAGTTAAACAAATGTGTAATAAGATAGTAGATTTCTGCCTGAAGGTCAGAATCAGCATATAATGGGCCCCTTGCTGATACATCAGCCGCTCAATCCTGTTCTGCCAGTCTGATGTGTGCTTTCCCTTCAGAACAACAATGCTCAAAACAACAGAGATACGCTGAAAGAAGTCATACTGTTATCTCACAGAGGTCTGGAGCTATTGAATGGACAAAGTAGTCCCTTGGAACTGATTACAGGTGATAAAATGGAAAAAGTTCTGAGGCTTCACACTGCTGCTCCTTCGGACAATCACACATCCCTCACCATCCTGTTTGCAGATTTTTCCCCAATATTGTTCATTCATGTTTTATTTTAAATTGTCTTACATTATTTCACAAGGCTGTGTTTTTCAAGAATAGAATTCCATGTGTGATTCTTGTGGGGTGATGGGCTGATAAGCCTTGATAAGTTGAGGGAAATGCCTCAGCCCCCTGGAGGAGGGCTCCCAGCAGAAGACAAAAGTGAGGCAAATTGATAAGTGGTGGGTGTTACCAAAGAATGGAATGTTATCAATTTAGCATGGCCTTTCTTTGCCACACCCTGCCTCTGCAGACTCAAGGAGCCCACTCTCCCTCAGGCATCTGCATCACCCCCCCAGCAGATTGACTTTAGTCACACAACCACCTGAAGAAAAAAGAAAAAGGTATAAAAAGAGATGCAGTTTTAACTGCAAGAGATAGGGGGAAATGCCATGTCGCCGCTGGTGTGACTTCTAGCAGCTTGTCTGGCCTCCTCCTACCTCCTAGAACAATGTAGGGGTAAGAAGAACATGTGCTTTTTATTTTTCTATACTTTACTTTCTTAACTTTACTTTCTTCTACCTTGATACTAATAACAGTAACTTGCTTTCTTACAAAGCTTATTCCTTTATACATTCTATCTTACATCTTATGCTAACAGCTACTTTGATTCTTACTTTATAAGCATCTGCTTTACTAAATGTGTTTTGCAATGTGCAGTTTCTTTTTCAACATATGTGTTGATAAGAAGCAGCTCTGTTCTTTCCTTTTGTTTTGTGTTACAGAGAGAGTGGTATGCAAGATATTTTATTGTCCTATGTTATTGAAAGAGTGTCTAGATAAGTATTTTAGGTGGCTGTGTTTCTAGTTAGTAGTTCTTTTGCTAGTTTCTGTCTGTCGTGAAAATGGGATACATTGCTGTATTGTAACTTGAGTTTTGTGTGTTTGTCTCTATAAAATGTGTTTTGTGCTGGTTTCTTTTTGGGGTCTTTCATTATCAATTAAATACAATCTTGCAGCTAAATGTTATCATCGGCAAAACGAAACCCACAATAACTGTCACATATTTGTATTAATAAATGTTATTTCAGGAGCTGTTGTGGGAAAAGGTCTTTTCTAGCTATTAAGTGTTGGCTTCAAAGCAGAGGTTAGAAATCTTTCCAGCCTATGTTCTGTCCAGCAGTTCGATAGGCAGTGCTGGGTTCATAAGGCTCTAATTTTTCTGGAAGCACTTACTTAGCTGATGAGTTCTCCCTGGCTTAAGTGTGGCTTCATATCAGAGGTCAGAACCCCTTCCAACCTGTATGCTGTCTGTAGCCAACAGGCAGTGTTGGGAACATAAGGATCTGATTGTCTGGAAGCACTTATAGCTAATAATTTCCTATTAATACAGTTAAGACTAGAAATCTTTGCATTTCTGTCTCCCTCCTCCCTTTCACGTGACGATTCTAGATCTATTAATCTTGCTGTTTGTGCTCTGTTAACTCTTGTCCGGATTCTTTCCTGTTTTGAAACTAAAAATTGAGATCCTAACATACATATACACACATGCACATGCAAGCATTAAAGATACAGAAAAAAATATCAAAATCTTTAGTCACAAATAACCCTTGGGTGAACTATTGAGGGAATGACTATTTAGACTTCTGTTTATATTTACCATCAATTTCACATCCTCTTAAGAGTATTGATTATAACCTCATTGATTCAAAATCATTGCCATTTGGGATTAAGAATCCAGAAGCAAATACAATTAAGCCTGTTGAACCTATCTGTGAGAATCTAACTTTGCTGAAACTCATGGTTGCTTATTTAATCTCAAGCACAACTATTCATCTATACAGAGACTATGTGAAAACAAGATGTGTAATATCCTGCACAATTAGAGGTTAAGAAGAAAATCATTAATTTCAACAGGACCACAATTGCATTTTATATGCAGTGTGATACTTAATCCAAATAAAATACCTTGGCTGCTACAGAATCATGTCATTAATACACATCCCTGTTCTCAATAGTGTCTTCTGGCAGTTTCAATAAGCTAAACTCTAACTATTTAAAGAAGAATTGCAGTCATAAAACTAGCTATGTGGACTGTACCTTACCACGTAATATGGATTAAGTAGATAACAAAGGAAGACAGTGAAAAATTACCTCTTTCCAGTTTTTTTCTTCATTTAAGAGACTGTCCAGTTGTATACAGACCCATTCCTTCTCATCCATATTTTTCTTCAATAAATTTTAATTATATCTCTACAATGAGTATTCAAACAAGTGGAAAATGTAGAATTTTTCTATGTGCTGTAGGTTAAAAATATTAAAAAAATAATAAAGGATGTTTTTAAATGTGGAATGAAATGTGCGAGTTCAAAACCAGATTCAATTTAAAGACATAAGGACATATTTGCAGGTTGAGAATATTTAAAAGATTAAAGCACATGAACAATTACCGTTTGAAGTACATCAGAAGTTCTGCCCAGTAATTGTTAGTTAATTTACACCACTTGCTTACATTTTGGCAACTGATGAAAAAAATTGATCCGGAAATTTAATGAGTTATTTACAGCACTCAAAACAAAATAACAATCACACATTTCTTAAGGAGATATTTATATTCAAGATTCTTTGGAAAAAGTGAGCAAGAAAGAATTCATCCAAGATGACATAAATACATTATATTAGGATAATATCAGTTCCACTTTAATTAATACTATAAAATATGTAAACTAAAATACAGTAATCTGTAACTACCAACACCTTTATTTGTGGCCAGAAAAAAATAAGACATTTACATTCTTAGTAACTATAAATTGCATCTGTTATTTCAGAGTTTCTAAATCAGCTGCTGCCATTCAAGAAGAAGTTGCTTGATACTCTCTGTATGTCACTATGAAACATCAGTTAAGCTTTAAATAGATGACAAAAGAGAGTAAACAAGATCATGGGAACTATTAGAAAAAGTAGAGACCAAAATAGAGCATGTCAATATGGTCCTGCTTAAATTCATGGTGAATTGACATCTTGATTGCTATGTGCAGTTCAGGTTTCCATTTTTTCCACAGCTCAATAAATAGGCATAGAAGAGAGGCAGCTGTTGTTCAAAATTAAACTTTAAACAATGGTACCATGCAATAATATAGAACCCAAAGGTTTATGAGTTCCAAGAATAAAGCTGATAAATTAATGGAAAATATATTCTTTGATGATTATTAAAGGTAACAATGTGCTAATCACAGAATGGGGTACAAGGAAACACAGTGGGACATCTGGTCCAACCTCCCTACTCAAGCAGGGTCATCTTAAAGCATATGGCACAGAATTGCATCAAGATGCTTCTTGAATATCTTCACTGAGGATGACTCCTCAAAATCTATAGGCAATCTGTTTCAGAGTGCAGTCACTGCACAGTAAAGAAGGTGTTCCTCATAGTGATGGAACTTCCCACACATCAATTTCTACCCCTTTCCTGTTGTTCCATGGCTTGACCCACAGAGAAAAGCCTGGTTGTATCCTCTTCAGATACTTGCAGGGATTGAAGAGGCCCCCTCTCAGTCTTCTTCAGTTTGAACAGGCCCAGATCCCTCAGCCTTTCCTCATAAGAGAGATGTTCCAGCCACTTAATCATAAACCTGCTCCAGAAGCTTCAGTTCTCTCCTGAACTGAGAAGCTCAGTGCTGGCCACAGCACTCCAGCTGTGGCTTCATTAAGGTTGAGTAGAGGGGCAGGATCACCTCCATCGACCCTGCTGGCAATGTTCTTCCTAGTGCACCCCAGGATACCATTGAATTTCTTGGCCACAATGACACACTGCTGGCTCATGGACAGCTTGTTGCCCACCAAGATCCCCAGATCCTTCTCTTTAGAGCTGTTTTCCAACAAATCAGACCTCAGAAATAATGATGATGATGAGGCTTACGGGGGAAGTAGTGTTCTGCACATCCATATGCAGCAATATATATAGTTAAATTTGCCTGGGACTCAACATTAGGAATCCAGATGTAGAAAAGCCACTGAAGTATGGATATGAAAAGTATGAAGCAAGATCAGATTTTAAAAACATGAAGACAAATTCTGTTAAAAAATTAAGTGGCAGGATGACAGTATAGCCACTTCATGGGGGGAAATGCTTGCACAAATATTCGTTTAATGTGAATGCATTTGAAATCCTGCATTGAACTGCTATCAGTAGAAAGGATATGAAACTGACACATTTTGCTTCCTACAAATCCATGGGAATTTGCTTATACATTGGAATGGAGGTGCAATAGACAACAATCTTGGCTCACTGTTGAGACCTACCTCAGAGTAGTCTGGCTGTGAAAATCTAAAGCCCTCTTCACTCATGTTTAAGTCTCAGTCCTGGCAGAAATATAATAATATTGGTGATACATCTCCTCCTAGATAACTTGTACTGGAAAAGTAGCATACATCTAATCAGAAATGCAGTGGGGAATGGAAGCGAAACAGACATTAATCTATTCCCAGTTCACTGACTGTCTGAATGAAATTCAGGTGTGTGGCCTCATTTGTGAAAGACAGATGAAAAAGCCTTGGAAATTACATAGAAAAAAAATTGTTCCACTGTTTTAAAAGGCTGATTGTGTATTCAAGTTATGGGATTTTAGCTTGCTTTAAAAAAAAGGAAAAGTGCTATTTTGACTTAATCACATAGCTAATAAACACAGTTCTGTTACAGTCTACTGAAAAAAACATAGAAGACGTTGCTATTTTTTTTACCACACTTGCCTACAATGAACACAGTGACATACGGACTGGGATGTTTTTCTCTTGAACTACAGCCAATTTAATTAGAAAAAAAATCAGGGGAAGATATTGGCAAAGTAAAAGAAAAGGGGGGAAAAAAGGGAAAAAAGTGAGAGCAATATACACTTGCAGAAGCTCAAAGAAATGCTATGACTCCATTCTTACAAGTCACCCATTTGGAAGCTGACAGAGCATTCATATCTTATGCAGTTAGCCCATGCTGTCTCCCATTGAAACGGAGCAGCAGGAGGCTGAGCAATTCCCACTGAAATCAACAGTAGCTGATTTCAAGCTGTGTTTTCCTACTATCAAGACTTGCTTTGCAGATAAGGTGTAGGGAATACTGATAATCACTGTAACCTCATCCTTCCTGCAACTCCTACAAGACTTGCCGAAACATGCTGTTTGATTAATTCAGGACTGAATAACCTTTCTGAAACATTCACATTTGAATAAGAAGAAAAGATAAGCAGAGAGGTGATGGAATGCATCTGGACTTCAACCTGGATTTACAATCTTTGCTAAAGGATTTGCTGCTGACCTTATGGCTTGCAGTAATTGCCCATATGCCTACTATTATCCTGTAGTAAAGTGTAGAAGCTTCTCTCCCCAAATATCTCAGATTAGCTCATACTTTCCATGCATCATCTGACCTAACATAAATTGACAATATGTCTTCCACTGTTTATAAATCTATACTCCAATATGTCACCCTAGCTCCTCCAAAACCCTGCTGAGATGCCAATTAACTCTGCAGGATTCTACATTTCCACCAGCTGACATGTGAAGAGCTGCAAAGGCCTGTGGCTACCAAGACGTGGGGAGTGCTAACTTACACCTACTGAGCTTCCAGCAAGGCTTTCGGACAGTGTATTTAGCTCTGTTAATGATCCGAGAGCATGCTTATACTACCATATCAGGCACTGCATACATAAGACAATCTTAGACAAACCTTTTGAAGACTGAGTGGTGTTAGTGTCCTGTTATTTTTAGTAGCTAAAGGCACACAATATGTTCAGGAAATGTAGTAGAGATTGTTATCTAAACACTGCTCTGTCTGTTTTGTAGCAAACAAGCAGTTTTTTACTAGTTACCAGGGATAATCAATACCTTGGACAAGGCTTGATAACTTGTTGATACCTTTTCATCTTGAATACATTCCACTTAGATGACAGGGACATTTCCCTCTCTACAACATACAGTCCATGGGGGACTCTGAGTCTGCAAGGTACTTGCCTGATGTGTTTCACTGAGCTGTGCACAATATTGTAAGTAGAGTGTCATCTCCCAGCACTGCTCCTGCAGAGTATTGGGTCATATTACACAGCACCAGGGGGAGCAGCAGGACCCACTCTCCAGGTGAGGGCAAAAGGTGTAGATGAATAGAGGATCTCAGAGAAATTTGGAAGAGAACTTCAAATTTTGGAAAATTTGACTTTGAGATGGGAAATAATTGGGGCTGAAGCTAGTGAGCCAGTTTGGGAGGACTGAGCATTCAAGTGAAGGTACAAAGTGATATACAGTACTGGACTTGAAACTGTAGATCTTAATAGCCTAATCACACATTGAAATGTTGCACTCTTACATATAAACTGAGAGTATAAATGTAAAATTTGCTTATATTGAGCAAGACAGGGTGATACAGTTTAATTTCCATTAATAACTTGGGAGAAAGAATGAGGGTTTCATCTTCTGGTGACACAAGTATAGGAAAATCTGTTACAATTTCTGTGTATTCTTAACCCTATGCTAACAAATGATCATATCTGAAAATAAATCCTCAAAACAAAAAATATAATTGAGATATGTGGAGAGTGGAGCAGATTTGACAGATGGACCTCTCAGTAGATAAGGAATGAGCTGGATGGCCACACTTAATGAGTGCCGTCAACAGCTTGATGTACATATAAAGCGAGTGATGAGTGTCATTATTCAGGGGGTGGTATCAGGACTGGTGCTGTTTAGCATCTCTGTCAGTGCCCTGGACAGTGGGATTGAGTGCACCCTGAGTCAGTTTGTCAGTCACACCCAGCTGTGGGCACAGCTGGCATGCTGGAGGGAATGGGTGACATCCAGAGGCACTATGACAGACTTGAGAGATGGGCTTGTGTGAACCCTGTGAAGTTCAGCAAGTACCTCGGGTCAGGACAATCCTAAGCAGAAATGTAGAACTCCTAGTTTATAGTTACGGATATAACAATTGCCCACTGCATGATTTTCTCTTTCTTCTGTACTTTCTTCTTCTGTTAGCTAGGTTCTCTTATCACTGCACCTACAAGAAGGAAAGAATCCAATTAAATATGATTCTAGTGATTGTCCTGACCCATGGAGTGGGATGTGAGATACTGAATTCGAATCTCACTGAATTATATATTCATATATGTTGGAGCCAACTGACTCTAAGTGCGTATGTGAGGTGAAAGGGCCCATGACAGGCCTGCCAAGAGCACACAGGCTGCAGCCACATGGCCATGAGAGGCACAGGCTGGGCTGGCAGTCAAGGAAGGCCTGCCTGGTAACTTACCCACACCACACCCCCTGGAGCCCCTGATTGTTGTGGCACCCTCACTTGGGCCAAGAGCACAATGAGTGGTCAGTGAATGGAAGGTCCCACCTGGAGGGAGTGGCCACAATATCCGGAGTCTATGAAGAGGCCATCATGTGAAAATGAGGTCCAGAAATGCAAAGATTTCTTGTCCCACCTGTATTAATACAAAGTTATTAGCTATAAGCACCCTCAGAATATTGAAGTTGTATAAACCAAATACTGCCTGTCTAAAACTGGCCAGATTGGATCAACACTCTTGTGAGGACCACACTTTAGCCAGGAAGAACTTATTAGCTATAAGTGTCTCCAGAAAATCAAAGTCTTATGAACCTAACACTGCCTGTCAAACAATGGACAGCACAGATTAGAAGAGTTTTCAACACTCTGCTGTGAGGATCACACTTAATAACAAGAAATGAGCTTTCTCCACAGCAGCTTCTGAAATATCTTTTATGAATACAAACATGTGACAGTTATTGTGGGTTTTGCGTTACCGGTGATAATGTTTAGTTGCATGAGTGTATTTAATTGATGACCAAAACCTCGAAAAGAAACTATCACAAAACACATTCTACAGAGATAAGCTGACCAAACTTAAGTTTCAATACAGCAGTACCCCCTCCCCTGCCAAGACAGACTTAACTAACAACTTACTAACCAGAAACACACCAACGTAAAACACAAATCTAGAACCCCCTCAGTAACACAGAGCAACAAAATGACTGCACACCACCTTCTCTATAACACAAAGCAAAAGGAAAGAATATAGCTATTTCCCATAAACACAAATGTTAAAAAATAAGTACACACCGTAAAGGAACACAACAACTAATATAAGGTAAGATATATACCCTTTAAGTTACAAGGTGTAAGACAAATTATTGTAATTAGTATTAAAGTAGCAAACGACAGTCAGTAAGTAAGGTGCCTTTAGAGTAGAGATATAGCCCATTGAAATTAGGGTCAAGTAGCTGTGAGGTAAAAGTGAAAGCATATTATAAGGGTATAAGGTACTTTATAAGATGTAACATAACAGGCATAGTGTAAGATCCAAGATAGAATGTATAAAGTAATAGGCATTGTAAGAAAGTATAAGATATGGAATATAAAGTATAGAGAGTACATGGTTTTCTCACCCCTGCATTGTCCGAAGGGGTGGGAGGAGACAGGGCAGCTGCATTCAGCTACCCCTGCAGAGACGATGACATTTCTCCCTTATTTTTTTGTCATACCCAATTGCTTTTATATCTTTTCTTTTTAATCTTAGGGGTTTGGGTAGATTTAGTCAATAATTGGTTTTGGGATGATAAACAGATGACCGTGACATAGGCCTGAGAGGCTCCTTATGTTTCCAGATTTCACAAAGGAAGGCCATGTCATTTCCACAACACTCCACCCTTTGTTATTCTCATCAGTCTAGCTTTAGCACCTTTGGAAAGCCACTGGGATGTCTCTGTCCTCTGACAATGGTTCTGGGAGCACGCCTCTAGGGGGCTGAGGCGTTTTCCCCCACCTCATCAAGAGTTTATCAGGGCTCTACCCCATAGAGGCCTCCATCAGGCCCTGGCCTGTTCTTCTTGAAGTTGTAAACATGTGACCTTCTGAGTGGTAACTATATTTTTCTCTTCCCTCTCTACTCTTTCTTATCGTATTTTCTCTTCCTTTATTCTTTTCTTCGTCTTTGTGTAATTTAAGCATTTATTTTCTGTAAGGTGTGGATACCTCACTTAAGTGGCATGGAGTTTGTGTTTGGGGAGTGTAACAAAAGTTCCCTTAGTATAGTAATGCTTGTTAATCCTGGTAATCTGTTGTAATGCTTTTGTGAAGTTGCATGTTTTTCTTGTAAAACCCTTTGTCACATGAAAGAGAGGGACAGAAATACAAAGATTTCTAGTCCCACCTGTATTAATATAAAGTTATTAACTCTAAGTGTCCTCAGAACAATCAAAGCTTTATGAACCCAGCACTGCCTGTCAAACACTGGATAGAACACAAGCTGGAAAGATTTTCGACCTTCCTGTGAGAACCACACTTTAGCCAGGGAGAACTTATTGACTAGAAGTGTACCAGAACATTAAAGCTTTATATAACCCAGATCAGCCTGTCTGCATCTCACCTAAGAGGCAACACAGGACAGCACACTTCCTGGAAAGGTCTTTGATACTCAGTTTATGGACCACACTTAGTAGCAAGGAAAACAATTTTCTCTGTATCAGCTCCTGAAATAACTTTTTATTAATACAAGTATGTGACAATGACTATATGGGTTGCTTAGTCGATAACATTTAGCTGCAGGATTGTATTTAATTGATGATAAAAAAAAAAGAAACTGGCACAAAACACATTATACAGGCAACTCCAGCAGTATACCCCTCCAACGACAAACTTAACTAACAGAGAATTAGTAACCAGAAACACAACAGCTCAACACCACATTCTAAAAACACTCAGTAACCCAACTAAATGTATATACCCAGTGAGTTATAGCAAATTATAATTAGTAAGGCAAAGGAAAACAGAGTAAGAATTGGTTGCTCACCTCTGCAATGTACGATGGGAGGAGGGGAGACAGGATAGCTCATCGGTTGCCCTCCCAGAGGTAGTGGAAGTTTTCTCCCCAGTTTTTGTTTATATCCAACCTTTTTTTCTACCCTTTTTTCTTTAGGTAGGTTGAGAGATTATAGACAATAATATTTTTGGAGGTGGTAGGCTGATGCCTGAGGTCTGGCTCTCCACAGAGTGTCACAGGGTGTGATGAGGAAGGGCCATGTCATTTCCATAACACTCTATTCTTTGGTAACCCCATCAATATGACTTTAGCACTTTTGGAAAGCCAGTGGGATGTCTTTTTCCTCTGACAATGGCTCTGAGAAGATCCCTCCAGGGGTCTGAGGTGTTTCCCTCAACTCATATCAGGGCTATCACCCCACATCCTTTTTGCCAAAATGCTGATATTCTCAGCAAATTAAAAGAAATCTCTTAGAGAAAAATGTGTAATTTTTTATCTGGATATGAATTCAAGGTACCAAAGAACTAACGCCTTTACAAAGGTTCATGTGAGAAAAATCTCTTGAAGCCTAAGATTAAAGTGTATACCCAGTAAAGCCTGAGTTTTTTTGGACCAGGTTGTAACATCAGGTTGGATGGTCTTGAGCAACCTGATGTAGTGAAAGGTGTCCTGGCCCATGACAGGGGGATTGGAACTAAACAATTTTTAAATTCCCTTCCAACCCAAATCATTCTATGATTCTATAATTTGCAATGTTGTTTAAACATATATATTCCAAATTTTCATAAGAAGCATTATTATAATTTACACCAACATTCCTAAGTTCTTAGTCTAAAAGTAATTCAGTATAAATTATCTGTAAATATTATGATGCATGATAGAAAAAGTACCACCTCGTTCACATCTATTTACATGTTTCTTTAATTCCAGAAAAGGTTAATATATTCTTATCGCTCTCTGACTACTTCAGTATCTCCTCAAAAGACAAATAATTCTTTGATAGAAAAATATGAAAAAGGAATAATAATTTGATGACTGAGCTTGAAATACATACAAAAAAATTTACAGTATTGAGTTAGTGCTATGCTCAACAGGGATTAAAAGGTAAAGCATGTTTCACAGCAAGAAAAATTCTGCTGCGTATCTGAAAGGTTACAAATGTGATTAACTGTGACAAGTCTCATGTGCTCCACTCATAAATCTCACACCTGGTAATGCATTAGGGATGACAGGTGTAAACATGATGAAAAAGTGCAGTTTCATAATGCAAGATTAAGACAAGAAAATGAAATTGGGATTGAAAACTTTGAAAACCTATTATTACTATTGTTATTAATACTACTACTACTACTACACTAAATAATGTGGCTAGTTTTTAGACTCAAAGCCATCAACATTTATGAATATTAAGGACAAAGTCCTCAAAAGTATTCCTAATGGTGTCTTGTAGGTTACTGGTATCCATATGTACCCAACATATGTGCTCTGGAAAAGATCACTTACTACACATTACAGCATATGTCACCTTGGCAAAGAGGGCTCTTTAAACACAATCTCTCTCATTTGTGTGCTAAACATGATTTAGGTGAAAAATTATAAAGTAAAGCAAAAAAAGAGTTTAATTTACCACATCCTAAATATGATTTTGCCAAGCATGCACTTAAAACTCTTCATCATTTTAACAGAATTCTACCTCATTTTGACCTGGGTATGGATTTCCTGACTCTAGATGTGTTTTCAGAGTCCAAATAAACACAGTGATTCTTCACTGTCTAGGAGGCAAAGGGGCTATATTGATATCAAGCACCACACACACACACATACACATTCCAACTACCCCATCAGATAGCTTTTTTAAGGAACACTGCTACAGCATCTGGTGTATTTGAAAAACAAAGCAAAACAAAACAAGACAAAACAAAACAAAACAAAACAAACAGAATACTGATATAAAAGTTAGGAGCTAATTGCACAATATAAAAATGATCTTTTCTAAAAGAAAGCTTTACTTCATTGTTTCAAAAGGATTGCCACTTTTCCTTTCATTTTCTCTCTTTCAGATTCACATTACTTCTTTGCACTACACTTTCTTCTTTTCACCCATGGCATGTTCTCCTCCCTTTACTTCTCTAATCTCCTCAGTTCACTCCAATTTTACCTTTAAGCAATCTCTTGTCCACATTGTAATGTCTTGTCTCTCTGGTAATTAGCTGCCTTCTCTCTCTTGAGTAATAAATGGTCAGTACTAGTAGAGCATTAATATCTTGAGCATTGCTCAAATATTTAAGATAATAATGTTATTAACACATCAATTTCTACTTGAAAGAAAAATTGATGGAATCTTTATTGACAAAGAAGAAAGGCTCTTGTATTTCTGAAGAAGTATTTCACAAAACACTTGGTCTCCCACAGTTTTGAGCAGTTTCACTTAAAGTTTTAGCTGCCAAACCTAGAAGCTAACTCGCTTGCAGGTGAACTGTTGGTGGGCTCATACCATCAGTGTAGGCATCCTGTCAAACACATTTGATTTCACTATGTCTATAATAACCTAATAAACCACGCACATTGGTGTCATGTATTACCAAATCCTTTACAGTCATTCTGATGGTAAAAGATAATTTCATAATTGAGCCTTGATGATGGGTGTGTGTGTTCTTTTTCAGGTATATTAAAGCTATTACTAAACAGATTGTAAAAGGTCCATCTAACTTTCCATTTGTAATTCCTTCCTCCTTCTTGTAGACTGATCTTCTCTGTTAGGTATTAATTGCATTATAGTCAGGACACTTAATAAATGCATTGATTATTCCTATTTTCTTAAATTTTAACCTACTGCTATCTCATCTACTATACCCCATGAATGGTTGAAGTGTCTAAGGATGACACACCCTAAGTTGGAAGATAAGATTATGATTTAGCAACAGAAACATGCCAATTTCCACACTGATAGGCAAATCCCTGCTCTGTATGTAAACAAAGTATTATTTTCAGTTTCTGATGTTGATATTTAAAAGATAAACACTAAGAAAGTAAATGTTAAGACTAATCACTGTTACTGGAATAAGTTATGATTTATGAACAGAGACAATGATTACGTATTCATATGTTCAAGACGAATATAGCAATGATTAAGACATGACTTGGAGTTTTCTAA
Source organism: Sakesphorus luctuosus (assembly GCA_013396695.1). NCBI lineage: Eukaryota > Metazoa > Chordata > Aves > Passeriformes > Thamnophilidae > Sakesphorus > Sakesphorus luctuosus. Next base: position 13,801 of record VWZD01006877.1, read on the forward strand.
TTCAAAAGTAATTCTTGAAAAATAATGATGCTGTATATATCTTGATAAACTGCTTGGAAAACAAATTTAAAAATCTTGACTATTTTAGTTTTTAAGATATTTTATAAATGGAAGTCTTTAAAAATACAAAAATAAGGAGCATAAATTTCCAACATTACCTTTCAGAGAGAAGCTTTAGAAAGGCCAGTCATTAAAAAATGTTTGGCACCCCTATTACTCACTACAGCGGACAAATATGATAATCCTAAATGGTTAATAATGGAAAAGATAAAATCTAACAGACAGTGGATGAGGTATTACTTAAATTCTGCAATCACAATGTATTACAACAACCATTGCTAATTCTAAGGATGGGAATTTACATGAATTCTTTAAAATTAAAACATTTTTCTAAGTTTCCACCACCTGCATTTACATCTGAACTCATTAAAAAAAAAAAAAAAGGAGAGAGAGAGAGAGAAATTATGGTCATATAGAATAATAGCATATATGCCCAAACAAATAGTGTATATGCCTAAACTATTGTGGACATAAAGATTACCATCAAAGTAAATCTTCAGCCAAGTTTTCACTTTCAGCCAATGTTTAGTGGTAAAAAATTAATCCACATTATTTTTCCATCAAGTTAGACTTTAATTCTAAATATTATTTGTCTTCCTTCCTTTTTCTTCTCTATTTAAATTCTAAGAAAAAGGTAAGCTAACATAATAATTCATAAAATTATTCAGAAACTATTTCAAGAAGCAGATCTTTAATGAACTTCAAAATATACTTTTCCTCTGAATATTTTAGTCAGCTTCATGAAATTATTTTTCCACCTTAAATTTTGTTTTATGTGACTACGAAAACACAGCGCTGGAATATTTTTTAAATTTATGTTTTGTTGTTTCATTTATATCAGTAATGTTTTTCTCATTATTTTCCTCTTTTCACTCTCTTTCAGTAACCAGCTACAAAATTCTCCAGAAATCACACTTTCTTTTCTTCCCCTATCTCATTTACTGCACATGCTCAGGAGTTAGAACTAGATGGGCATTGGAACTACATAATCTTTAAGGTCCCCTCCAATCCAAGCCCTTCTATGTTGTTCATGGAACATATTTGACTTGATTAAGAGGAAGGCTAGACAGCTGATGTAACTACTGAAGTATCACAGTCATGTTAGATAACTCATTTAGGAAGAGCTAGAAATGGACATTTTCCCCAGATGGTTCATATCATGGGTGGGTTGAGTTCCTGCTTCTCTTAAATTATATTTGGTTCCTTCTCTGATTGCATAGTGAACCAAATGCAGGAAACTTCCTAACAAAAGTGTTTTGGTTATGTAGCTGAAATTTTTAGGGAGGAAAAAATTAGCTAATTTGTTGACAGAAAGCAATACAGAGTATTTTAACTTTTATCAATTGTCAATGAATCCAAGGAGAAAGAAAATTAGGGCTTCATTTTTTATTTCTGTATGATTTTCCTAGGACTGGAGAAGTAGTTTAACAAGTTGCTCTAGATAACAGATCAGTTTCTAAAGTGAGCAGTTTTATATTTGCTATTCTGTGTTCATTCACCTCAGTCACAGAAATATCTTTAGATGTGTATGTTGGTATGAAAAGTGATAATAAAGCAGAGAATTTGTTGTTAGAAAACAGAGCTGAAGGGAATATGCTACTGAACAATTCTTTGGCTGGATAATCTGTGAAACAGTTGTCATTATTCTGTCTCTTTGAGAACTGAACATAGAGTGGATGTTTTCAGAAGATATGAAACCTAGTCAGCTCATTTTCCATAGTTTTAAAATAGAAAGATTTCTAGATTCCTCAAGCTTCCATCTTCAGATGAGAGGTTTCACTTGCAGTTTACATCAAGATTTACATATAGTTTATGCATCTAAATGTTAACTCTAGTTTAAGAGGTTTTTATCTCTAGTTCACTCACTCTTGGACATGCTATGTAGGGTGCTTAACATCTATCTCTTGGTAAATCAAAGTTTATATTGCCACAGACCCACCAATCAGTGACTCCCTAAGGAAGAGCCAAGGCTGTGCAAAGCTGTGAGGTGCCAGAGACCAGCCCTGCTATGGTGTAATCTGTTGCCCTTGGGGGCTGAAATGCTGTTCTAAGACATGGACAGAGTAGGGGAAGTCCCAGGGGAAGGGCAGGAGCAGTGAGACTTATTCACACCTTCAGGGCCCAGACACTTGTGGTCAAACCCTGCACTGCAGAATTTATTCTGCTCTAGGCTGTGATGAATGCAGTAGGTTCAGGATTAAACCCTCAGAGAACATCTTGCAAAAACTGTGTATCTTATTCAGCAATATTTACATCAAAAAGGTTAGAAAATTTAAAACATGAAATGGTTGTTCACAATAAGACAAAGATATTGGCCTGTTTCAACTTCCATTGGGAATTTCCATAATGGACAATGATAAACTCAGAAGAAAGTTGTCTGCTCACTGAATGAAGGACAGGCCAAAAAGAGCCTCTATCCTGAATGCCTGTTGGAGGACATGAATTCCATTCTTAGATGTCTGTCATACACACAAGTAAAACCAAACTACATGAAACACCCAGTATTATTCATCTTGATAAAAAAATTTCAAATCTGAATCCCAGTTTCACAAAAGCAAATCCCTGTAAAACCTTAGACTGTTTCAGACTCATGCTTCTTCAGCAGTCCTTTGCTGACAAGAAGTCCCAGAAGGCCAGACGCTCTCAATCCCTTTTGCAAGCACTGAGCCTCCTCACAAGGGTTTTTGTCTCCCTGTATGTGAGGGCACACATAAATGCCTGGCTTATTCATAAAGCATAGAAAAATAGAACTTCCTTTCAATACTTTCTTTGTATAGTCATGGTTCTTGCTTACTCCTCTAAACTACTTCTATGCAAAGATGCAGTATTTATCAAATGCAATAATTTATCTTTCTAAGACTAATATATAGTTCAGGTTACAATCCTGTCAGTTTTTATGAGCTCAGTTGAGTTTTATCTGAAATGACACATTGAAATCAGTCCAGATATATAATTCACTGTCGCAGAAGTGCTTTATAAAATTGCTCCAGCATGGCGCTGCTACATACAGGGATGAAAGTAGTGTCTGCCATTACCTGGAACATAAGGACAACCTTTGACTATTTATAGTTTATGAATATGTGAGTTGTTATTGAAAAAGAATTTTGAATGTGTTAGCAGATTTCTCCTTGCTTCTTCCCTGTTTGGCCAATTATTTTATACAATTTCCAACATGTTATTCCAAATGTATATGGTGCATCTCTGTACCTTTAGTTACCATCATATTTTATCCTTTCATTAACGAATATGGTACACAGCTTTTAAAACCCCACTTTGTATGCCATATAAGCCATATAATTAAAGACTACTTTTTGCTAGAATAGGACTCATGCAAAAACATTTCAATTCCATCTAAGTCAAGTAGCCAGACACTTCATCCAAAAACATATTGAGATATAAAATGCAGTTTAGAAAGTTTAACAGCAATTAAAGTTCTCTTTAATGTGACAGATACTTCTGAAATTCAGACTTTTAGCAGACAAAATTTCCAGCTAAGTCTAAGGTGCATCAGAGACCCCTGTTGTAATAACATTTCAGTATATATCTATTGAGTTTTTGGCATCAAAGTCACCAAAATGTTTACAGCACATATCACTATCCAGTGACATCAAGACATAGTGTCTCTTAAAGGCTAGAAAGTCGGGATTCTCTTATTTTTTCTCATTATTTCTGTTCTATATCTTTAAATGTAGCAGAACAAAACAAAACAAAACACTTCTACTTTTGAGACATGTTCTTTCTGAACAGATGTTCATTTGCTTTGTGTTGCATCTATGCTTGCATAATTCAACATCAGACCTTCAGCCTACATGCAAAAATAAAAAATTTTCCATTCAGATTCTAAAACTACATAAAACTTTTTCAAGGCACTCAACATGTCAAGCTAGTTCCTGATAGTCTTTAGCTGTTAATATCTTATGCTGAGCTATCAAAGAAGTATATTAATTTCATGTTTCAACTTACAAGTTAAATATTCTCAAAAATGCAATATAATCCTATGGAAGTACAGTGTTTTCTTCAGGATGAAAAAAGATTTTTTTTTTAAAAAAAGGTTAGTGAATAAGTACTGTGTAGACTTCATGCTCACTCACTCTTTGCCTCATTAAGGAGTGTAAAAATACCAACCTTACAGATTAGATTCAATAGCTTTATGATGGAGCTGATTTTCCATTACAAAATTTACAGAGACCATAGTATTTGCAAAGTAGATATATAAATGCTATAGCAATTTCATAACATGCTTTTCAATGATGGGGTCAGGAACATGTGGAGAATTGTTCAGTACATCTAAAGCTGATATCTGAATTCTCCTCTGTACCTTAAACCAGCATCAGAGTCTTTTTCACAGACCTGCATTTTTCTGCCCTTCAGTATGCTCAGTAGCAGTGTTCCACACACTTGATGATTTCTGTTTTATTGAAAAAGTTAAAGATATAATGCACAATCCTGAAAAGTCCTGACTTCTTCAAGCCTCTGGTTATGCAGTAGGACAGTCATGAAGAAGAGAACAGTTCACCTTAGCCATTTTCTATGTAAAGATGCAAAAATACAGACGCAAAGCACAAACATGCACTGAATTATGTGAAAGTCTTTAGCTGCATTGTGGTTAGGTAAATTCTGATATAGATTCTTCCCCATCTGTGTTTATCTCTTTAGCAATTTCTTTTGGGAAAAAGACTGTTGATTTAGTGTTCAGAAATGCTTGAGAAGTTTAATTATTCATGCTTGCTACAGATGCAATTGAGTGGCAGTGGCTTCTTCCAGTATCCACTGCAAGTCCTCAGAAGGTAAGCACAATCTAGTCATGACAAAAGGACTGTAAGGTTTAGGCTTCCTGTGTTTCCTTTCTTGGTTTTCTTGTAATTTTTCCTTCCCATCACCTCTTCACTCACAAGGGTCATATTATTTACCATTACAGGGCTTTTTTTTCTCTGAAAACTACTTAGCACTGGAGAAATTAAATGGAGGATTTATTGAGTTTTAATATACGTATGTGCATTTACAGTGCTCCAAGTGTTTTAGTAAGAGGAAAATAAGAATGCTAAATAACTAATATGTAATTTCCTACTAACAACCTTTATGTTATTTCTTTGCTTTTCTTCTGTTTCTGAAATGCAAATTATATTTAGAGTCTTCTAATAGTAAGTTCACTTCTGTTTTCATTTCAGTTTGTTTATATTTGTGGTTTGGGTTTTTTGTTTTGAGTGTTTTGTTCTTTTCTTTCCCATTTACATTTATGTAATGTTAAGCCATTATAATGTTTTCCTTCTGAACAATACAAATTAGGAGTCCCTATTACACATACAAGGAATAGAGAGCTTCACATTTTCATTTTTCCCTAGAAAAAAAATAATCTCAGTGGCCTCTTCTTTGTGGAAACTTATTTGTGGAGTTATTATTATTTTACAAGATTTTCTACATCCAAATGGCATTCCTGGTGCCATTGCTACAACTGACAAGAGTTCTCCCCTGCTAAAAAAACAAACAAACAAACAACAAACAAACAAACAAACAAACAATAATTTCTAGTGGCAAGTAGTTTTTATTTTTGGTGATGCATCCTGCATCTGTGTTGTACACATTTCCAGTGCAGCTTTCTGCAAATTGTAATTGGGTAGTATTAGATCACACCTTATGCATTTTGCACATGCCCTCATCAGTGTGAACTAAACAGAGAATAACCAACCCCTTTGGGAGGTATCTGGCTACATTGTGCTTTGCTGTTTCCTATGGCTTTCTTCCTTATAGATTTTTATAAAATGATGAATTACAATGTTACTACTCTTTATGAAACAAGCAACAACACTGGAACTCCTGTCACATCAGCCTTACTGAGTAAACCCAAAAAACTTATTCAGAACTTTTTCCGAGATAAAAAGAAAATCTGTCTAGCACTCTCTTAATACACAAACAGTTATTCTAAACTTTGAATAAAGTAGTAATCAAGATTCAAACATAATAACAAACCTCATCATAAGTAGTTGAGAAAGCCAAAAAGTGATTATAGTCCAAAGGGTCAAAAGCAAGAAATGTGAATTTAAGTTATCAGCTCTGCTTTAATACATTCTGCCCTCTTATAATGTAGAAAACATGGAAGTCAAAGGACAGGATCAGAAGGTGAAATTATTCTGAAATTGAGATACTTATGTACAGTCACCAAAACATGGGCTCCTAGAGTCATCCATGATGATTAACACTGTGCCACTTAGGTCCAGCTGCTATAGAAGAGCATGATTCTATCAGAGGGTTACTTCATGTTTACCAGACCTGTGCTGATTTTTCAGATCAATTAAATTCAGCTTCTACTGTTTATGATGGGATATTAGAAACTTGTATTGTGTAGACTCTTACAAAGAAAACATATATGAATTCTTAATGCTGAGTCAGACTCCCCTGTAATTTCATGACAGTGCTGCTACAGGCTTAACTCTTGCTTGATCAAAAGTGGCATCTGGATGTCCCACACAGGTTCCACATTCCACCAATCCAGGCTGTATACATTAGAGATCACAGAAACAAGTCTCCTGATAAAGAGATCTTACAGTCAGAGATGACTTAATTCACTTTCCCAAACACAGGCACTTATATTTGTGAATTTGCTGGGTACCTAAACTATCCACAAAAGGATGGCAGACCCAAAAGAGTTACTGACGGGAGACACATGACCTCCTGCACTGACCATTGTAAGCAAACTGGCAAAGGCCAGTGTCAAATGTCAGTTAATAACTGTATGTAGAAATTTGAATTAAAATTTAAGCAGTATCCCATGGGTAGAGCACACAACACAAGACGATAGTGAGATAATCAAAAACAGAAATACAGAGGCACAGCATTGCAGTTGTCAAGTGCTTAGATGTAGTATGACATGCATGAGTTAAGAGGAAGGCTCACAGAACTTCTCAAGAGCATAGAAAGTAGTATGAAAAATTGAGTTTACCATAGTTCATGTAGTTCCTGCTTTCACTTTGCAGTTTTAATGCCAAAACTGCATAGAAGAGTTGTTAAAGTACATGGTTTCTTGGACTAGGCTACACACTACACATCATAAATTTTCCTTTCTTTGGCAATTTGTCACTAGAGTTAGAAAAAGATTAGGATTGCACAATTCAGGAAGTCTGTTGCAACATAACAAACTGTGAAAAGTGGGGAGAGCTCCTCTGTATGCAGTCTGAAGAATTCCCTAGAAGTAACAGATTGCCCTTTGCAGACAAATGACTCAGTGTGAACATGCAGATACCAGTTTTCTCCATTTTGATTCACAGTCTTGATATAGAAACACAAAACTGAAAAAAGCTGAAAACTGATACCTGTGGTTTGGTCATATCTAATTAACACAGATATTACAACACTTTATTACAATATCAATAGATGATGTAGTCTCTATCTTCTATGCAACCACTGGCTAACTAGAACACTTACCCAAAAGGTCAGACTATAGAGGTGTTTGAACTCCCAAAACAATAAAGCTATAGCCAGTCCTTGTAGCACAAGAGCTGGAGGTGAAATCAACACAGTGTAAAGATGATGCCCTCTTTGAAATGTAAATTAGCTTGAAAATCCAAGCTGGAATACTTCCTAATACTTCCTAATTCCCTAAAATCATTAAACATTATTCCTGAGAAATTTGCTCACTGAATCATTTTGAAACTGCTTCTCATGGGGAAAAAATAAATCTGTGCTTTACTACCTTACAAGGAAAAGCAGCATCCAATGCTAAGGAAACTACTGGTACGTCTTCTAGAAGATTAAAGCTGAAATCTTCAGTGGAAAAAAATAACATTTTCTTAATGTTGATAAACCTAGCCCACTCCGTCTATATGCTTTCCCTTCTCTCTCTAGTTTTCTGTCCTCTCATCCTTAGGAAAAATGACAGCTGAAATGCAATGCATGGCCTCTATCAATAGTCTAGATATCTAAAAATGGACATCAGACCAGCGTGCGTAACAGAAACAGCCTCAAGGCATTCAAAGGGGACAGAGAGGCCATGTGCCAATGTTCCCGTCTATTCAACATCTCTGTGGCCATCTTTAAAAGCTCAGCTGCTGCTGATATATCAGCACCAGAACAATAATTCTTGTCCAAAGGGTTCTGATGATAATTCCATTTGATAGGTTACACACAATGGCATATAGATAACTTTTCCTCAGAATGGTCATCTATGGGTTTACTATTCCTCTGCTGTACTTCCCTCTTGTTTGTCCTCCTATTCCGGTTCCCAGATCCCAACAGGAACAAAGGTTTTGGCTGCTCCTCAGGGCATGCACTTCTTTACTCCCTGGGATTCATAAAAAAAGACATAGAAGTACATTAAAGAGGAAAGTTTAATTCTGGAATTCTCAGCTGGTGTGAGGTTAAAGTCACACAAACAACTTTTGCATATGTAATGTGGAACACTCAACTGAGCCCCTGGATGCATTATCATGTATGCAAATCCTTTCATAGTCAAATCCTTCTAAGCTCCACTGCACATGCATATCACATATCACGATTGTGAATGTGCAGGCAGGGTATAAATGCTTGTAATGATCATGTTCCAGAGTACTTGGGGAATTTTAATGAATACATGTATAATTCATTTAAAGGAGATAACTGGCATGTGGCATATCAGAAACTGTGACCTGTTCCATTGATGTTAATGATAACAGCCTCAGCCAACTGCTTCGATGAACCTCCTTGAACCTTTCAGTAGCTCATATATTTTCCTCTTGCTATAAATGTTTTATTTTACCTGATACAGTAATGAAATTGTCAAGATAATGAACAGAGTAATCATTTCACACAAATGGCTAACTTTAATTAAAAATCACAGTATTGACTGCTAAAATATGGGGGTAACAGACCATTGATCAGATTACAGAGCACTGATTACTGAGATGAGGCTATAGATGCAAAGACCTGTGAACTCCACCTCACCAAAGGACATAATGTTTGCTGTCAGTAAGCAGTAGTCTCAACACCTCATTAGTCCATATATATGTAATTCTTTAGTCAGCTGTTAAAGCTGCAAGGGCAAATATTACCTGTTATACCACCTCCAATGTATCAGTTGGAATTATGAGGCAACTGCTAAAGTGAGGGATGTCAGTGTTCTAAGAATGGGGTTTCCAGTAGCAATGAAAGAGTACTTGTTCTACACAGTATTATTGAAAAACAGAGACTCTTTGATCTTAGGACATGCCATTCCATGGCTACCTCAGCAAGTAACACTCATAGGGGGGTACTGAAATCGTCTTTTCTGAACAATGTCTCAAACATCTACTGTTATGAATGTAGTGATCCGTTTCATGTCTTGCTATTTTCTATTGTAATAATTTTCATCATATACACACGTTTATAGACTCATCATATATTCTAATGACAGAATTGAATATTCCTTTTAACAGGTTCAGGAGATTTCAATTAGAATAACCATTGATTCTTATTCTCTGTTTCTGTTTTGAGAGAGTATAGAAAAAGAGAAATAATCAAATCTGGCTTACAAATCAAAATTATGAAGGTGATGCTGAAAGATCTGACAGGATCCAGAACAGTTTTCAGCTGTGGATACATATCTGGTCCTTACAGATTTGATGTGAAATGCCAAGGTGTTAGGAGATCTATGACTGATGGCGTCTTCTCAAAACTCTCTTCTTTTGTTTCCTACTGGCAAAGGAATCATTCCCTCTCCTAACAAGTGTCTTTGTTACCTTTTCACTAGATTACTACACTAATCTGCTTCTGCTTGTAAGTCACCTTTTAAAGTTAAGCGACTTTCACAAGACACACTTAGCGTGTCTGAGCTCTCTTCTTTGTATTAGTTACCAGCTTACTGCCAGATACAAATTAGTGTTTGAAAGTTCCATGTAAAATGCTATGTTGTATTATGTTTTAGCAAAATTTATCTTAAGGATAGATCTCTGAATCAGTATAAATGTCTTTCTGAACTCATCTCAAGCCATGTAGAAATCCAAATTTCTGTCTGCTGTGATCCCCTGGATACTTTGGTTTGCTGTTAATAAAGATTTGAGAACTATGAAAGGGGCACCATCTGATGGTATGTATAGATGTACCCATTTAAGTTCTAAATAAAGCATATTTATTTGTTCATCACGCCACTGTTTCTCAGCAGTTTCATTATAGTGAAGATCAGGATGAGTACACCTCACATGCTTTACAAATATATTTATAGCATTTATTTGCTCATCTTTCCTATGTTGAAGAAAGTTGATTCTTTAAAACCAGAAAAGAAAATTCAGTATCAAACAGTACAAGTAGAAATATGGAGGAAGAACTTGGATGCTGCCAGCCAGACCTATTTTGATACTGGCTGTTTTCAGACAGTTTTGAGCCATAAATTTTCCTAAGATTACAACTTAAAGGCTGCTTGACAGTTCTTCATTCAGAGTCACTAAGGATCAGGTTTTCCAGAGGAGTTTGAGATTTGGGAAGACAAAGGAGGAAGTTATTTCAAGGTAGTTTGAAACCAAGTTTAACATATTGCATTATTGCACAAAGCAGTAAAAAAAAAAAAAAACAAAA
>VWZD01006877.1:25483-63868 GCA_013396695.1 Sakesphorus luctuosus
AAGCACAGTAGGAGATGAAAAAGTTAGAAAGATGGTGCCTTCGGATGTCTCCAACAAGAGACTTTGTGCTATTTTCTGTCTTTTCTAGGATTTTCAGTATTTATAATATATACCTTCAGAAGCTTCCATTGATGTATGTATTAATAGCAATATAACAGTTATTCCACATAAAGCAGTTTGTGTCTTCAAAAAGCAGAGATATTTTCAGATTGGTTTGTTGTTTGTTTGGGTTTTTTTAAATACCTACCTCTCTCCTTGAAATGAACTATGATACTAATATTATGCAAGCTTACATGATATTTATGCATTTCATTAATTTTATGACTACTTAATAAATGTTATTAATTCAACTTTAAAAACTCAGACTCCAGAGTAACTCATAAAAGCAAATCAATTCATTTTAAGTGGTAAAACTGATATTTGTTTCAAGGCGAAAACTGAATGGGGGCAAAGACAAAACATTAAATTATGCCTACAAGAGACTTTCAGAAATGTCTGTCACATATTGACATGCAGATGTACACACTTTCTCCCTTGAGCAGTGTGACCAAGTAAGCTTCTTTTTTCTAAGCACATTAACATCAACTTTGCTAACATAAAGAAATTTTGTGGATTCTCACTCTCTGTATTTGAACGCCAGTTTATTTCTTCTGAGCCTAAATTTATATAGCTCGAAGGGGAGAACTTATTCTCGTGTTTGTTTTTCTAATGTTTGTTCATGGTATTATTATAATGGCAACTTGAGACTGTTTCCGTATTATAGCCCACTAAATATGTATAATCCCTTATACAATAATGCAACACTTAGTGTAAGTTAATATAAAATTGCTTTTTATATAACAAATATTCATGAAAAAATTTCCCCATGATTTCCCATGTTAGTGTTTGTCCATCAGCTTCTTCACTGTCCCAGGAAATTTCAGATTGCAATTATTCCCATTATATTTTTTCTTCTAATATGAGTGTTCTTTTGCTTTAGTATCGTGCAACTGTAGCTACTTTTCAATATGCTAGAAATCAACTACGTCAGCATTTACTAATAAGTGTGCAAGAACAAGTCATGCCCAGAACTGCTCTGTCAGCCCTCATATGCTATAAGAAAGGAAATGAAACATAAAGCACAGGTTAATATTAGCCATCTATGTATTACAAGACCACTAATTAAATCAGCGGAAGTGTTCATATTCTAGTCTTCTTCCTGATAGTTCAGATGATTTCCTATGCTTTTTCACACTCTTCATGTCACATTTTTAAGTAAGACTAGCCTGCGAATAAAATTTATATGGTTTTCAGTTCTCATGGATCTTCATTTACCAAACAATCAAACCATATAATCTTCATTGTCTTCTGCTCTGTTTCCAGCTCACGGTAACCCCATGTCAGTTGTTCAACATTGTTAGTTTTCAGGTGCTAGAAAGTCTAACAGACTGTCAAAATTCATGCTGATGAGATTGTGAGTAAGCCTGAGAAGTGAGTATTTTTAAATTATTCCTGTCAACTAATTCTAACAAAAGAGAATCACACATTTGTAGTCTACCCCAGCTGAGGTTCCAGTGGTCCTCCCATGTGAGCAGAGCCACTGTAGCCATTACTAATGGATTTTCATGCACAAAACCTGGAGCAGGCTGGGGGATAAGATGGTTCTTTTGGTTTGTAAGTTACATACTGATTCAATAAAAAAGACTTCCTTACTAATTCCACTGCCAGGTTGTGATTCCAAACTCTGCAATCCTCTGCAAGAGTTTCCAAGCAGAGTCTCTACCAGACATCTTCATTGGGCAATTAAAATATACTGTCTCCAAAAACTCACTTTTATTCAGAACATGACATACAGAACATGACATACAGAACATATTTTTTTTAACCTATTTAATGTATTTTTAAAATGATCATTTAATTAATTCAAATATTAAAGCTGCATATTAACTTTTCATATTTGAAATTAATATACTCATTTTCCCTGGAATTAGATGAAAGAAAACAAAACCTATTTCTTCAGAAATTCTTTGCATTTCACATTCTAGCTTGACTCATTCCCCTGCTCCAGTCTGGGGTCCCTCCCATAGGAGACATTAACTTCTCCAATATGAGTCCTTCCCACGGCCTGCAGTTCTTCACAAATTGCTCCAGCATGGGTCCCTTGCATGGGGTCACACGTCCTGCCAGCAAACCTGCTCCTCTCACCATGGATTCACAGGTTCCTCCAGGAACCTGCTCCAGCACAGGCTTCTTACAGGGTCACAGCCTTCTTGCTCCAGTGTGGGCTCCACCATGGGCTGCAGGAGGATGTTTGCCTGTCCTGGCTCCAGCCTGGATGGGTTAAGTTTTTCAGCAGCCAGGAGGGGCACAGCGTAGGCCACCTCACTCCTCAGGGGGTTTGGGTGCCTTTTGAGATGTGAGGTCCTGTGTATGAGGTTCTGCAGGATGAGCAATGGTGTGTTGTTCATCTATTTTGTACTCTACTATTAGTGTAGTTGTTGGTACTGTTAATTTTCTTATTTCATTGCTGCCTCTAGTAAATTGTACTTACCTCAACCCATGAGTTTTACCTTTTTGTGCCTCCAATTCTCCCCATCCCGCCACAGGGTTTGGTTGCAGGGCAGGCATTAGAGTAGGGGAACAGACATGGTGAACAGGCATTCAGGGGGAACACTAAATTGGGAATACCATTCCTAAACCATGATGCTGATTCAACATGGAGATTCATGGACTATAGGAGCACAGCCTGACTCACAGCAGTCTTCACAGCCTTCCAGAACCTGAAGCACCTTGTCCTCCTTTTTCACTGACCTGGGTGTCTGCAGGGCTGTTTCTCTCACATATTCTCACTCCTCTCTTCTCTGGCTACAGTTACTCAATTACTTCTGCATATTAACTTTTTTCCCTTCCTTCCTTCCTTCCTTCCTTCCTTCCTTCCTTCCTTCCTTCCTTCCTTCCTTCCTTCCTTCCTTCCTTCCTTCCTTCCTTCCTTCCTTCCTTCCTTCCTTCCTTCCTTCCTTCCTTCCTTCCTTCCTTCCTTCCTTCCTTCCTTCCTTCCTTCCTTCCTTCCTTCCTTCCTTCCTTCCTTCCTTCCTTCCTTCCTTTTTCTTTCTTTCTTTCTTTCTTCCTTTTTCTTTTCTTTTCTTTTCCTTTCTTTCACTGTTATCCCAGAGGCATTATCACCATCCCTCATGTGCTTGACCTTGGCCAGGAGCAAGTCCATCTTTGGAGCCAGATCGCATCAGACATGGGGGAAACTTCTGGCAGCATCTTGGAGAAGCCACCCCTGTAGCCTCCTACTACCAAAACATTGCAATGCAAACCAAATACAATTTTAAGTATTTTTTCATCAAATGCTACTTAATTATACTTATGACTAAAAAGAATAATAATTTTCCAAAATAAGTCTGGAGTTTACTACATATGCATGACACATGATGGAAAGAATATATCCAACTTTTAACTAACCAAAATAATAACTGCTTTACTTATATTTCAAAGTAATTTAACATATCATATGCTGTAAAAAAAGGAAATACATTAGAAATTTATAAAATATCCATGTTATAACACAGAGGCAACTTGTTTGTTTCTGCCTATTAAAAATATGGTTTTTGCTGTAAATAAACCTCTTGGAAGAAAATGAGATTGCTTTTTCTATATATGCAATTTTATTCATGTGGCATCTGAATAAAAGTAGGCAGGTTTTTTGTCCTAAGTGCAACCTTTCATCAATTATGCTGCTGCAAAATTCAAGATGGTGCTCATTTTATTAACTGTTTAACAGAGTTCAGTCCATCATTTGACTAGACATAATTTTCCTCTATCCTAAGAAGAAGAGAAAGGTACATTCTCAGGTAACTGACTCAGTATTTCTAGTTTTGCTTTGCTTTGCTTCAGGAATTTATAAAAATGGAAAGCAGGAAAAAGGAGTTTTTGAAAGTTTAATGCTATTGCAAAAATGCAGTTCTTTTATCTAGTACACTAAATACTAGATAATGTCTAAAATATTCCCCAGGGCCATTCAGTTCACTTTGTTGACTGTTCTCTCTGCAAATTCAGGAATATATTTCTGAGACTGACAGAATCCCCTAACATTCTCAAAGTGCATTGAAGTCACCTCACCTAAAAGAATGCAATTTTTTGGCCAGAGTTGAACCTCATGATTGGAAAAACCAACCAACCAACCAACCAAAACCCACAAAAAAAAACCCCCAAAACCCCCAAACAAACGCAACCAAAAAAACCCAAAACCAAAGTAAAACAAAAAAAAATCAAAGACAAGACCATATTTCTGAATTAGTCTTATCTTATCCCTAGAAGGTGTCAGCTGATCACCTATATTTGTGTTTCTCAGATCTCTTAATTGAAGGAGATCAATGCTACTCATTTAGCCTTGGACCTTCTGAAGAGACAGACTGATCCCTCGTATCTCTGGAAGTGATTCTCATGTTTAATAATTTTGAAATTACTTATCATAAGAGATAAAGCTACTTAAAATTAATAAGTTTTGGGGTTTTAATTAGGAGGCAATATTTGGATCTGTTACAAGTTCATCAGCTTTGGGTCAGATACATAACCACAGAAAGCAATTAAAAGATTAATGTTTTCTCCAGCTAATCATCTAATCTACCATATACAAAGCTATTCTTTATCTACAGTCTAAATTAATTTCATTATAGCTATTTTATTGTAGAAAGGCTAAAATATTGAAAAAGAAGATGGGTTCCCTTTGTGTATTAGAGTCATTAATATTGATGGTCTTCATGCATTTCTAGATCTTCTTTGTTCTATAATATGAAATTAATATAAAAAGTTTTTTCAAATATTTTTGCTTTGTGATGGGTTTATCATAAATTTGTCAATTGGCTCTATCAGAATAAAAGGTATTTGGTAATGGGCATTCCATCTGAAATGAAGATATCATGCATGTTTGTTGGTTTTTTCAATAGTACAAGTAATATGGCATGAGAAACAATTTGAAATGCTAAGGAGGTATGCTCAATAAGTGTCAGGTATTAATACTGCTTTATTAATTATGCAAATTCAGACATATTAAGAGTGTTAACATTAAAGTCATTTTGAGCTTCAAGAATTGTCCATGGCTTTGACAAATACTCCATGTCATTAGGAAAATTTGAAATAAGTGCTCAGGCACATACTGCTGTATGCCTTTTCTAGTCTCAATATTTTACAGTTTTACTGTATATTTTGTATTATGCATGCACCATATATGCATGTGTCTTTAGTGCAAAAAGCATATGCATGCTATTTGTAAACTCATATTACATGGCAAAATATTTGTTCTATATATATATCTATCTACACATATATAGCTGTATGTAAGGGAACATTAGCAACTTTTCATTTGGAATAAAAACAGCTATATATCACTATATATCATGAGATACATCCATGCTAATGTGTTTCTCTAATACATACAGACAACTGACCTTAATATAGCATAAACTTTGATAGGGCTAGTTACCTAATTCATTGACAGGAATATAAGAAACAGCCTCTACTTAAATAACAATTAAAAAAAAAAAACAACCAACAACACAAAAACCCAAAACCGCACAGATAGATTACAAGAAAAATAAATTACTTACATTTTGCATTTTCCTCTTAACTTAATTCTAAGTTTTGTTGGCTCTACAATAGTAAGATTTAGGCATCTATCACTGTTATCTGGGTTTTTCAGTGTCACCATTTTATATTACTCTTTCAGCACTCCGATTGCTATGAAACTAAACGGTTCCAAGTATATTTGACCCAAAATACCAGTCCCTTGGAAGACACCCATTTATTCAACAAAATGTTTTCTCATAGATTGAGAATTAAGACTTCTAAAGTTGTAGATATATAATGAGTTGCTGAAAACTAAGAATGCAATAACAGATGTGTAATGTCGCACATATAGGAGCAAATATAAACATTGTTGGTTTTTTCCTTGAATTCCACACAAGAAAATGTGTATACTACTTACACAAATACTGAAGCAAAAGCCTGAATACTTTAAGAAACATACTTAACAAATTATGCCATTACACATCATCTAGCATAAGAGGTAAACACACTCAAAGAGAGTTCATGAAAGCACCATATATTGTTAAATGCACTGTGTTGCAAATTGTTTCAGTATTGATGATTATGGCTATTCATGTTTTATTTCTTCAGAATTAAGGATCAAGAACAATTTCTGTTGTAAAGCAGACAGCTTTAAATTGCAAGTCAGTAGACATTAAGGTAACATCATTCACTTGCCCAAAATAGCTTCTCCCAGCTCATCCCAGATAACCTCACATGCCCCAAGTAGTAAGGAAAAAATAAGAGAGAAAGTTTTTGAAGATTTTAGCACAATGATGTCCAGTGGAAGCTATGCAATTATAAGTTATACAATGACTCTGATTTCCCAGAAGACGTCATCTCTTCATGGTGTTCATGATACCAAGGTCTGACTCCCGTAGAGAACAACAGTCTTTCCATTCTATGAGCCACCGTGACGCACTGCAGAAAATCTCTAGCCAAAGCACACTTTGGAGATATGTCTGGCTAAGAATCCTGCAATGAGTAGTTGACTGTTGACAAAATAACTCAAAAATTATACATCTAATAAAACAATAAACTTATATTTATTTTTCTGCTGAAAACTTCTAATTCTATGTGCTATTTTTGACAAAAAGTGAGCATCTATAAAAAACTCAACCATTACAAACAACAACAAAAATAATTTTAGTTTTATTCTGCATTTTGTGTCAGAAAAGTAGAAGGAAGCCTAAGGGTTGCAAAAAGGTTTTTTTTTTTCTAACACCCTTAGTAGATGTGTTTAAGCAGCACATTTTTCCAAGCATTTTGACAGGCTATGTCCTCAAAGACAGAGTATGGCAAAAAGATAAAGAAGGTTCATCGGAAGAGTTGATTCAGCCACAGCCTTCAGATGGAGTAGAAATGGACCAAACTAAAATTTGTCCCAAAAAAAGGAAGCTGAATGTGTTTACAGAAATTAAAAATTACCAGTTACCCATCAATCCTGGTTATTTCTAATGAATGAAAAAAAAAACATTTGCAAAAGAACATTATTAACACTTATCAGTAAAACCTCATTCCTAAGACTTACTAAATTGTGTAAACAAGTAGTACACAGGCATAGGACTACTACTGAAGAAAAAAAAAATCAGATGTGGTGTGTAACCACAGAAGAAAAAAATTAGAAGAACTGCCTTAAGACAGGGAGAGGTCTCAGAGTACAAACCTTCCCTATGAATATTTCATCAGAAGGTCCTTCTCATTATCACTCCTCTGCTAAAGTGACTTTTTCAGTGACTTTGTTATTGCAGTTTCCAGTGCCAGATATGGAACAGTCAACTGAATGGAGTTTGAATGTCTTACTTGGGTTAGGAGAATGTTACATTCATTATTAAAGTTTTGCCATAACTGTGATTTCATACCACACCAGCTGCAAAGAATATCATATTTGAATGAGCTGCTGTGGAGAGTCTAGAAGAGAAACTTGCTAATTCTTATACAATAAAGTTGCCAGAAATATAGATTATGGGAACATGGCTCAAAAAACTTTCGAAGGCATCAGAAGTCCCTGGATTTTCTAATGATTTCTCTGGAACAAGCAAAAAGAGTAAAGCAGATCAAAGAACCAGTTATCAAATTTAGGTGTAGAGGCCATTGTGGCCAGACAAAGTGCAAGAAAATGCTCACTGAAGGATTACACATCACAATACAATTTAAAAAGATTACTATGATATCTCTGAGAAGGAAAGATAAATCGTGTCACAGTCATGAGATAACATTTTCAAGAGTGCCTCGGGGAACATTCAGGAAGGCTTACTTACCCTGGAGATTAATTTCCCTAAACTCCATCTGCAGGCAATGTGTGAGAACAATCTCTGCAGAAGGCAATTCAGTGGGATATGTGGTGGGAAGGCTTTTCCTCTTGGGAGGTCAAAGAGAGAGTAAAATATTAACATACGTTTTTATTCTTAAATTAATAATGTTATGTATTAGAGAGAAGAACATATTAACACTTCCATGTTTTTGTATCCATACTGACTAAGTATGGATAAAAGCTTGGTGAGATTTTTGCCTCTATACTATCAGAAGCCACCAAAAGCTGAAGAAGTATCAACTGAGAAGCATGAAAAAAATTGTGTTTCTTTATGTTTACACTGCTTGCTTTGTTTGATTCTTTCTGGTACACAAGCAGCAGTGGCATGATTTGAACAATGAGAAATTTTCATTACTATAATTTTAAATGCTAAAGAAGGCAACATGTAATCATGTTTTAAGTCCACAGTTATATTATTTGGATGATATGTTGATACAAAAGAGACAAGAGATAAATTTTTTGGATAAATAATGAGAATGATAGGAGTATCTTCCTCCCCAAAACGGAGAGGTAGTAAAAGTTGATTTGGGAGATACAAAGCACTCCAATATCTGTAGGACTCTAGCTAGTCAGACTGTCCTCAAAAATTTACTCTGTCCATCCCTATTTTAGTGTTCATGTTCTTTTTTTGACAGATGTGTATGTATTATATGTATGTGTGCATCAATCACACGCAAATATTTGAAATAGATGGCATTCTTACATGTATTTATTAAAAGAAGGATAAAGATAAACTGAAATTTAGTTAGGTCAAGAGTTAAAATTCTCAGAACTATTTGTTGGTAAATTACAGTTTCCTTCTTCTTTCCAATAGTTTTTATTTACTCTAGATATTACTTATATATATCTATGGTAATCAATAAATATCAGTACCAAAGTTTTTATATACACTCGAAATGGTACCAGAATGTAATTACAATAGTCCATCATTCGCTTCAGTTATTATTAACTTAGTAGACTAGGGTCTATAGGATGTATTAACAATCTGAATCAAACACAAGACTTTGTGCTAAAGCACTTCTATTACAACATTTTTATGTGGTTTCCATGGAATGCCCAAGGGTCAAACATTTCAGTTTTATAGAAATCAGCAGCTGCAGAAAGCTGAACTGTAGTCTGGTTGTGAGCAATTGAGTTGTTTGCTTTCAATAGAATCACTCATTATATTAAGGTAAAGGCAGAGCTGTTAGTATCTCCTTATTAGGTCAAACACTCAGTGCAAAGAAGAATTTAAAGTCCAAGATTAAATACCTGGAAAGTCTACACCTTTTTTTTTTTTATGTGTGTTTTCCATATGTAAATAGCATAAAAATACTGCAGTAATATGTACTTAAGTCTGTAAAAAATAGTGGGGGAAAAATGTGAAGAAATTTCTGTCACTATTATATATTGTATATTTATTTTTCAACAACATAAAGCATGAGAAAAAGACTGTATTGCCAGAGTTATAATAAAGAAACATTTATTTTCTCTACTTTCTCTCTACAATTTTGTACGGCATTTCTAAATTTACCTTGACAGTACAACTTTTACAATTAAATTCAGAAGTTATTTAAAATAAGACAGCAAAAATATTATGAGTGTTTTTAAAAGGTGTTATGACATTTCCAAAGTTATACGAATGGCAACATCTGAGTTAAAGGAATCACAAAGTAAACCCATAAATACTGATCACAGCTCAGAAGACAACTGTATGTTACAGTACATGAAGTTTAATAAATGTCAAACTCCTGAAAAGAGAAAGACTAAAAGATGCAGAAAGGAAATATGTATGTGTCCTACGACAGCAGAAAGGAAGTAAAGGTGATCAAGTAATTGACTAAGTCTCATTAAATATGAGAAATACCAAAATAATACAGAAATACAAGGAAGTCTCTCTGCAACTTTGTGAATGGAGTAAATAAAGCACTTAAAACATTGATCCAGGATGTAACCTATTAGGGGAAAAGAAAAAAAAAACCAATAAACACAAAACTACAACAGTTCCATATCTAACAATGAGTTCAGTACAGAAGATTGAAAAATTAATGAATGGGATGATAAAAAATAATATTAACTAATTTGTGCCAAAAATGTTAAAATTTTGTAACATAGATCCTAATTTTAATCTCAGATGAAATAGAACAGCTTAAGCAAAATATATTTATTTGAGAAATAATACTTCTTATAAAGAGTATCATTTTTCCTATTCTGAATATATTTCCAAATTAATTCAAAATTTTCTGAATATTCTAGATGAATAATTTGATGTTAATATTGTAAAATTTATTCCTGTGAAGGAGGTAATCCAGTTTTGTCTGCACCATTGTGGTTATTCACTCAGAATATGTGATACCCCTCTTCAATTCCATTCTTGGTTGTGATGGTTTTAATTTCTCCCTTCAAGAATAATGACCTCTGAAGGTATAAAGGCTAAGAGGTCCAAGATAAACATTCAAGAAAATTAAAATTATATAAGCAGGCCATGCAAGGGTTTACATTCTTTGTCTATAATCTGTTAGTCCTCTTGGAATCAAATAAATGAATAACTGAAAGAGAAATTGTAGCAATGATATTCTGTCACCCTATATAATGCATTTTGGGTCCTACTAGAGCCCTTGCAAATTGTGTAGGATTGAGGCAATGATCACAAAAATGATAATGCTTAAAAATAAATTCGACAAGATTTCCAGTGAAAATGATAGATAATTCTGAGCTATTATGCAAACGAGCTTGTGGCTTTGCCATCTATTAACAGATTGGTAAAAATACACAATTTCCTTTCATTTTACAAGGGCTCAGAACCATTTTTTTCCTTCCAGATCAAAAGGAACATTTGCAATCAAACATTAATTCCAGATTTTCAGTTTGGAGAGGCATCTGCTTCCCTCAGACAAACACAAGTTTCAGCTGATATGAAATTTTGAAGGTCATAATAATTTTGAACTGTAAACACTCAGTTATTCACACAGTTTTCCGTTATGGTCAGTTGATTTGCATTCATATTATGTTAATTCAGCTTGAATGACTTATTTTAAGCCACTCCCTTTTTACAACCCTCAGAGGAAGAGGGGAAAAGCCCATGATTTTAAACATGAACAGTGGTCCCTATGTGGTTTTAAAATGCTGGCTGTTTTATAGTGCTATCTATTGTATATTCCTGCGTCATTAGTAGGAAAGGTCAAGCAATATCTACTTATATTAGACAGGAACCTCATGAAACTATGACCATGAAACTATCCCTGAGACTACTAAACTGATACATGTGCAATGCTGGTTAATTCACTGTTCAATGAATGCACAAACACCACTTTAGAGTTCCAGCTGAACTCCTGTCCTCTCATATAGTTACTTTATCAAGCAAAGCTAATTTCATCAAACAAGAAAGGTCTTCTCAGGCATTATAAAATTAAAAAAAAATAAATGTGTTCCAGAGATCAAAAGTGTAGTAGCTTTGTCCTTAGAATTAATGTCTTATAATACATAATTAGAAGTGTGTTCTTTATGTAGGGAAACTATATAATTTTCAGTCCTTTGTTTTATTTGATAGTTGTGAATGCAGAACAGAAAATCAGTTGTCATTAGATATTTGATTTATTCAGAGCTCCTTATACCAATTTTTTGGTGAAAAGCTCCTTATACCATTTTTTTTCCTTGTAAAGAAAAAGATGTTCTAATAATATAGCAATAATGTTAAAATAAATTTATAAACTATATAATGTTATAATAATAGCATTAAAATAAATAGAAATACTATAGGCAGAGATTCATGTAATTTCCTCCTCTCACATACCAAATATTCAAAAAGAAAATGTCCGGACATTGCCTTGAGCCACCTGCGCTAGACGCCCCTTCTTGAGCAGGGAGATTGCACCGGATGACCTCAACACATCCTTCCAGCCTCAATAATTCTGTGATTCTGTGAAAACATCATCCTGAAAAAGATAATAATTTAAAAATGCAAAACCAAAGCTGTATTAGAGTGCAATAAAATGCCATAATTTTGGTCTGTGTCTGGCCTTGCCACGTGCTAAGTTATAGAAAAACATGAATGTAAAGAGAGTATTTTTAATTTAGATGATCAATGGAGCATAGAAGGGTGAGAAAGTAGTTTAACATGCTGAATGTTCTATAACGCTGAATGTTCTCTATTATCAAGGCCGTGTTCCTCTCTGACTTGGCTGCGTGCCTCAACATAGATACAAATATCCTTGGAACACAATAGTAAATGTATATCGGAGTGAGAAAGCTGATGGCAGGGAAGATTATGTGGGCAGGGGTCATACAACCCCTACCCAACAAGCAAGCATGCACAGACTGTTGCCACTTATGTAATTAATAGGCAGAGGGGGGGAGCTGAGTGACACCCAACATTCCACCAAAACCATGTTGGCTCTGCGGGGACGCCTGCTAAGCATGGATGCCAATCCTGCCAATCCTGGTAGTCCTGGCCTGTCTGCTCAAGTAAGCATCAGTGATAGGAAGCAACTGCTGAAGCATCAACTCTTTTGTATCCTTTTGTATCTTTTCATTAAGTGTTTTATCCTTTTTATTCCCTTATTAAGTATTATTTTAATTCTTTTTTGCTAGCTGATATTGCATTTAATGCTGTTTGAAGAACTTTGTACCGTAATTATCTTTATTCTGGACATGTATCCAAAACAAACTGATACAAAACTGTCTTTTTATGAAAGTACTTTTGCAGTAGATAAAATATCCACTAAAATATAGTAGGTGTCTAGTTCTAGGAGTACATCTGTAATTGAAGGAAAAGAACACTTGCTCATATAAAATATTTTAATGTCTGTGTCTCTGATGGAGAGTTGAAATGAGTATGAAAATTTTCATTCACTAGAATCACCCATATTTTTTCTATTTCATGTGCATGGGAGTATCACTTTGTAATAAACTGATGGAAGACAGTGTCATTAAAGTTCCTTAAGTTCCTCAAAGACATTAATGTGTGAATATTGAATGAACACATACCACAGACAAAACTATATGTCAGCGGTCTGAGTAGCTTCATATATGCCTGCTTTAATAATGCATTAAACTTCCCTGACTGTTACACATGGGAACATCCCTTGCTTGTACCCTTGATGAGGCTGACTCACTTGTTTCTCACTTTGGGAACCTCCTAGGAAATGCCAAACTGTTTTACCACGAGCCTTGTCCACTCCCGAAGATGCCAGTGCTCCAAAAATTGGGCTGTGTATAAGAAACTTTTCTCAGAAAATACTGCAGCAGTTCACGCCCAAGATCCTGGAGCAAAATGTTTCACTGTCCTTAATGTATACTTTTAATGAATCCAGCTAAATTATCCTCTCCTCTAGCAGGCAATAGTAATTTTTTATTGTGTTAAAAAATTAAAATATTAATTAATAATAACAGAAGAGGCAAAGTAACTTTCACTGTGACACATCAGTTGCCCTGTTTGTCCTACTAATAAATGCTTACAATCAAAAAGTATTTCCAGTTCTCAGGAAGACAGAGATGTACATATTTATAATGAGATACAATTACCTCTGAGAAAATGCCTTGCTGTACACTGAAAATACTGAAGCTACACTAAAAGACAAGAATAAAGCCTGTAGAATTGCCTTTGCTTCAATAGCCATTGAAAACACACATTTTCAAACCCACTTCCTTTAATATAGCATAGGCAGATGAAAAGTTCTGCCAAAGCAATAGAAATAGACGATCAAATGTTGAATAATTTGTTAATGTATAAGTTACTGATGCCCTGCATCTCTGGAAAATAATGCAAACGTTTGGTTGTTTGTTTTCTTTAAAAAAGATTCTTTTCATGATAGAAGTCAAAAATAAAAATACTTCTCCTTCAAAACCTCAGTCCTCTTTGAATTTTTTCAGTCCCTCGGTGCATAATTAAACAACATGCACTGCATTGCTCAAAAAGGATTTTTTTTTTAAGCTACAGGAAAAATGGACTTTGGATATAAAGCTCCAGCTAAGCTGCATGATGATAGCATGGATCCAGGCAAAAGAAGTTGGTTGTGTCCTTCCTCTTTATTGCTATGACTATAAAAAACATGTATATGTCTGGTAAGAAAAAAAGTATCAGCTCAGACTTAGCAGCTAAAGGAGATAGAAAGACATGAAGGTAGAAATCTAAATGTAAGAACACAGTACTTCACATTTTGTAATTAATCCTTTAGATTTCAAGACTTCTGAAAATTGATGAAAAGTAAGATGCTCTCACTTTCTTTCCTTATTGTATATCATGCATCTGGGGTCTTAAAATATTTAAAAAATAAAAAGAAATCAAGCTAAACTACAGCTGATACTCATTATAAACTCCAAGCCTGATTTTTGGTTTTGGATCCCTCTTCCCTCCTTCATTGTTCTCAGAAATACATCTCTACTCTTCTTTCAAAATACAAGTTAAAAAAAAATCACAGCTTAANTAAAAAAAAATCACAGCTGAAAGATATATGTTAGCAGAAACATATGTGTGTATATCATATATAATATATAACAAAATTTCTTACACCTGTCATTATGACTTATAAATCTGAAACTCAAATCCAGAAAGTTTGACACGAGGAACTAAAGCAGTGCTACTCTACAAAAGGAGAGAGAACAAAATAATGAAGATCACAGTTTTGCTTGCAGGGCTGGTTCCATATATCTCAAAAGCCTAAAAGGATTTCAGAGGATTATCTTTGTCTAGATTGCTGTCACTCCTATTAATCAGTCTTTATTGATTTCTTAGTCATTTGGTCTCCTCAAGTTCAACAAAAAGTCTATAATATACTGCCCTTGAACACATAAATAAATCTATTTGAATCACACGTGGACTGGAAGTAAATGAATATATGATTTTTGTGACTTTCATCATCACAAGGTCCAGAGCAGTTTACAAGCATATTATCTCAACATATGCATCAAATCTCATCCATTCATTATGTATCAACAAGTAGAAGATTTTTAAATGTTCTACACTGGCAGAATCCATGTTTAAAATGACTAAAATGCAGGTCAAACAAACTAAAGCAAGACATGATGTAGCTGTTCAGAAAAACAGTATTTTTCATAACTGCTCTGTGTACTCATGCAGAGTTTCTCTGACATATTGATCTTACTAGCAAAAATCACTTAAGATAGGGCGAAAAAAAAGGAAATATGTAAAATAAGTTAGAATATGGACTTCATGTTGAGTTATATTTGGGTTTGTGTATGAATATTGCTTTATATTTTATTTGTTGAATATCCACAGAAATGTTTGTAGAAATTTATTTCATACAAAGCACAATGGGTTTGGTAGGACTTCTATGAATGCATTAAAAAAAGGTATTTTTGATAGGTTGACTAATTTAAAAATAGTGTGTAACTTCAATGACCAGCTACAAAGTTCAGATACATTTAAGCATTAAATATTTGGATTTTTAAATTATCACCAGTTCTGCTTTTTAATAAAATAATTTTTGTAATAATTTTGATCAGGAAAAAAATTAGCATGTTTTTACCCACTTGTAAAAAGCACCACATCTTCACCTGTTCCTCAAAAGTTTGGCGTTTTTTTGTTTTCTTTTTGTTTGTTTGGTTAGTTGGTTTGGTTGGTTTTGGGGTTTTTTTCGGTGTGGGGTTTGTTTTGTTTGTTTTGTTTTTGTTTTGTTGATCACCTGATCTTAAAGGATGATAAAAAAATTAGCTACACAGTGTCATATTTGTGTGCAGTTTTGGGCATTACAATATAAGAAAGATATTAAGCTGTTAGAGAGTGTCCAAAGGGGGACAACAAAGATGGTGAAGGGCCCTGAGTGCAAGTCCTGTGGGCGGTGGCTGAGGTCACTTGGTCTGCTCTGCCTGGAGAAAAGGAAACTGAGAGGAGACCTCATTGCAGTTACAACATCCTTGTGAGGGGAAGAGGAGGGGCAGACACTGATCTCTCTGTAGTGACAAGTGACAGGACCCAAGGGAATGGCCTGAAGTTGTGTCAGGGGAGGTTTATGTTATGTTCTTCACCCAAAGGGTGCATGGGCACTGAAACAGGCTTTTCATGGAAGTGGTCACAGCACCAAGCCTGACAGAGTTCGGGAAGTGTTTGGATGATACTCTCAGGCACATGATGACTCTTGGGGAGGGTCCTGTGCAGGGCCAGTAGTTGGAGTCAATGATCCTTCCAACTCAGTATATTCTGTGATTCTGTGATATTATGACCTTAAAGAGGTCATCTGAAGCATGCTGTGCTAAGAAGAATTTTCCATTCTCAACAGAAAAAAGAAGGCATCTTCATAGATTAATCACCTGACTTCATCTTTTCCCTATTTTAGAAAATTATGATTCACCCTCTGAAGATGCTTCCTTCTCTACAGTTGATCTCCAGTCCTCTCTCTAAACTGATGTTTAGATGGGGGTATTAGGAAAGATGAATCCTTGCTGTGACATGTCTTATTTTGTTCAAGGAACGTCTACGTTTTTTCCTCTCCTTCAATCTCTTAGAAACACAGTAACACTTCACAAAAGCTCTCAGTCATAAGGACAACACACAGTCAGCTGAAACTGCTGTCTTGTTCCTTCATAATTCAGTGTCTCTAAATTTATTTAGCAAAGCTCTCACAAAATTAGAAATATTTTGTAAGAGAAAGTATGAGCTTTGTTGAATAAACACAACTGGAAAAAAAAAAGTCCAAAAATATTATCTTCCTGAAGAAATAAGCTCTGTTTTACAAATAAGAAGTTCAAGAAAATCAGGGTAGTAAGGGAAGCTGAGTGTGATTAAAAATTCCAGATTGAACATTTAAAATTTATGGTAGATTAACAATGATAAAACCTAAATGAAACACTCAAACTTATGAAGCCAATGACAAAGTTTAAGTGCAGAAGGTTATGATGAAACAAGTTATGATCCATATGCTCCTAGTGGTAGATGGCATTTTAATGTTATTGCTTAATGATACATTTGATTTCATTTTATGTTGTTTCCCATAAAAGGGAGGAAATGGCACTAGAAAAATTACTGGTTTCAACTTTTATATAATTCATGTATGCAGGTCCTGAAAGCAAAACAGTACTATACAAAAAGAAATTGTCTTTAAAAGTAATAAAATACATGCTTCACAAGAGACTTACTGATCTTTAACAATTCTGTGAGGGAACACAGTGGCTCATAACATTTTTATAATAACATGTTTGTGTAAAAATTACATCTTAAATGCATGGATGACTAAGAACGTCACCATATACTTGTCTATTAGAAAGTTAAGTTTCATGATTGATAGTATTTATTTTCAGAACAGGAACAGGGAGAACATCCAGATATAATATCTACTTACGTTACTTACAATTAAAAGAATTATGGGGACCATGGTCATTATTGTACTTTCATTCTCTCTTGAAATTCTCTTAAACTTTATTTGGCATGTACGGATCACTGCATAATATTTCAGCACACAAGTGATGTATATTCCTTCAAAAATTTAGTCCTCTGCACTTATCACACGAAAATATAGCTTGTAAATCAGCCATAAGAAATAATTTCTTCATTTTACAAAGCCTCTTACCTTCTTTTCATAACAGAAAGGGGGAGGGGGACAGGAAACTTCACAATTAAAATGCAATTATCTTTTCATAAAATTAAGAACTAGTTCTAGAAGTTTCAGGAAATAACATTAATTGTCAGGCCAAAGCAAACAGATTGGTAAGATGGAGACTATAAAAATGTGAGGACAGATAAATGTAAATATAAAAACATGGATGTACGCAAAAAAAACCAAACAAACAAACAAACAAAAAAAAACAACAAAAAAACCCACAACCCACGGGATTCTTTTTTGCATGCAGCTGAAAGATTGAAAAGAAGTACAAAATTCCCTCTCCCTCACTGGTTATCACAGATTAAATTACCAAGTGAAAGACTTTGATAGTGTATTTCTGGTACTACTTTTATAACAAGGTTCATTCCACTACATAATTCTTTTCATAAAGGGCAAAGCTGGAATAATTCAGCAATTACTTTCCTGTCAAACTGCCCTCTGGTAGTAAGGTGGCTTTGGGAAGGAAATGTCACTCATGCTGTTGACAGGGTAGGCCCAAGAAAGTCACAGACTGAAGGCACTGAGGACAAATCATGAAAAATATAAGAAAGAATAAATGGTTACCTAAATTGTTTGGTAATATTTTATAGGAAGAGAAGAAATATTTGAATTGCTAATAGCAAGAATTTTTAAGAATGTATCACAGTATACCCCATCAACTGTTTACATTTTGTCTTTTCATTACTTTGATGTACAGCAAACTATGACATCCAAATCTTCAAATCTATGAGCAGTATGTTATAAATAAATAGTCCAGCGCAAGCAAAAATCTGTATTATGAATGCTGGCATCATTTTCCCAATACTGTATTTGGAAAATTACCTAAGACATTGCAGATGTGATGGCTCTTGTCAGCCTTTTCCAGCAATTTTCTTTTTATTTTGGTTTCAGCTGTCTCTGCCCACCTGACTCTTTTTCTGTGATCCCATTTGTTGAAATAAATGTCATACATTTTTATAGAGTTTTTTTACTGACACAGGAAATAGCTTTTATTTGGAGAGAGAAAATATTTTCTTTGTGAAGAACAACAGAGCCATTGTTTTTCTCTGCAATACTGTGAGCAGATATTGGAATATGTATAAAAACAAACATGTGTGTATGTATGTATGCAAGTGTTTTCCTGTAAGGAACATTGTAAAGATATAATTGAATTAATTTCCCTAACTAAATGGATCTTAACAAATATGCTATGAAATAAAGTTATCAGTTATCATTTCACAGGAGGTTTTCATTTCAAGTTATGGATGACATACAGAGTCATTCAAGGACAAATGGCCACAGAACCCAAAACCATTGTGCCTGCCTTGCCAGACTAGTTTTAAATTCATAGGATGACTCAGTGAACTTGAAATGTCATGCTGGATTCTAGCAAAAAAACTATGCAAGGCTTTACAATTTATCACTGGCATCTTAAATTAATCCTGGAACTAATTAGGAAGCTTGCAGACTCAGAATCCAAGTGCTATCTGTTCCTATTGACTTTTTCAAACAGAAAGTGAGGATTCAGAACTAAGAATGTGTCATACCACAACCTTTTGTTCTTGTCATTGTCAGCTAAAAGCAGAAGACGTTATGTGGGAGAGAATTAGCATTTTATAATTTTCAGTATGTTAGACTATGAAGGCAGTCTTGGTTTGGGCTTTACTTTTTAAAATTATTAAAATAAATAGAAAGAGGGAACAAAGGTAGCAGAGAAGAATAATGGGATTTTTTTCAAACATTTTAACAAAATTAAAGTGAAATGAAATACAAATCTCAATCTAATTTGGGTCATAAGAAAACCACCTGTAATAAATCTGGCAATCAGTGAAAAATAATTAGCTGAAGAAAACAGTCAGATTGGCTTTCATTTGTATTTGATTGCATGTTATGATACTTACATTTGTTATTATAAGGAGTTATTATTTCTTAATACAGAGGTATAAGCTTATAGTCCTGTAAAGCAACATAATCTGCCAGTTATCTTCATGAGAAACCATGAACTATCCTCATATTGGCGGAGAACAATATAGTAGAGAAGTCCTTTAGTAAAAAAGTCCAAAATCCAATATTAATATCACTTGCACCAATCTACTTGGCATCTATTGGTGGGCTTTCTGACTGTAGACAAGGTTTTCAAAAAACGATGCTTAAAACCTACACATTCTGTTTAGGCTGATGATCAATGACCTGCTTTTCAGAAGTGCCAGGCATCCAGCAGTTCCATGTGCAGATGGAAACTCATGACCAGGCCTGAAAAAATACATATATACAAACATATATATTTAACTTTTAACTCATAATTTATAACAATCTAGGCTATTCATAACTAAGTAATTGTCTGAGGTTTTTTGATGTAGAATGTGTCAGTATGTTTGGCAGCCACACTCTTTCCCTTTTGAGCACTAACCACTACATTGAGCAGGGCTATGTCTAAGTAAAATCTTATGGCTTTACTGAACTAAGCTGATGTAGAAAAGCAAGGAAGACAACTGAAAAAGGACTATTTGGAGAAATCCATTGAAATGCTTTCAGCTGAGCATCTAATGGAGCCATTAATATTTTGGATTATGTATTTTCAAATGATTTTTTGTCCTGAAAGGTCCTTTTGAATGTTTTTGTGAGAACAATACTATGATATGTTCAGGTATTCATTTTAAGGCTTTCAAGTTATTAAACTACAGATAGTCCATCCTCTTTATCTAAGAAAAATGGCAAACAATACAAGCTGTAACTCCACCTGCTGTACCTGTGGATAAGTGACCATGGAAGAAAAAGTCTTTATGTGACTCAGTCAAATCATTTTAAAATTTCAAGCTGAAATTGATGTTTCATACACAAGGAAAACAGAAAAAAAGAACACTTACTGGAGAAAACTGCAGGCACTGATATTATTGGTCATGGAAAGTACCATTCACAAGAAAGTGCTTTTTCCTTTTTTTTCCTTTTCTCTTGTATTCCTCTTGCCTGGACTGCAATTGTGCTATAGACTGTAATAACCATCAGAGTGTCTCAAGGAAAGTGGAAAAAAGGTTTAAAACTTTATTAGGTCCTTGCATTTGCTCTCTATATTTCAGTCTTATAAACATATAGCATGCAGTCTTTCTCCTCACAAACCTTTTCTTTATAGAAAAGACTGAATTTTTCCTAGTACAATAAATAAATAAATGCAAAGAATTTCATCCAATATTTCATCATTTTTTGTAAGATTAAAAACTTTGAAAATATGTTGGTCACAGATAATGAGAATGGCTTTTTTTTTTTTGTAAGATGATGCTTTGATTAAAGACATTTTCACCTCCTCAGACTAGTATTTTCAACACCTGGCCTAGCTGGCAAAGAAATTAAGGAGCAGAGGAGCTGCAGCATATTTAGCACCTAAGAAATCCAGTTTAATCCAAGGCCCCAGCTGTAATATCAGATCTTGTCCTTGCTAAATACAGCTTAATGGACAGACTACTAGCACACATATGACTTTTCTCTTTGCAGTAAGGTAGGTGTGAAAAATAACTGAATTTAATGAGAGTAGGATTGTGTTCACCATTAGAGGTACCTTCTATACCATATTTTTGGCAAGACCAAAGAACAAGCCAAACTATGCTGTGTTTGGGTCCAGAAATGCTGTGTTGTTAATGTATTGAATGCATAGACATTTGGTTGCTGTTGATATATTACAGGCACCTTGGCTCCAAGCCATGCTCAAAGACATGAACTGAAAAACATCTTTTATTTCAGAAGCTACAGATTTCTGCTATGTTTTCCCACTGCTTCTCACATCCTCGAAGTCCTCAGTAACAATACACAGGATGGACAAATCCAGATCCAGACAGGGCAGATATTTATCTCTAGTATACAATGGTGAGGTATCTGCCTGCTTATGCAGATACTGCTTCCTGAACCTGAATTTCTCATTCCTGTTGCTGTTTTTTCATTTGTCTTGGTAGAACTTGTGGGGTGGACAAGACTGTGTGCTGAGCCAGCATTGATTGTTGTACAAAGAGTTGATTTTCATTATTTTTACAATCACTTGTGTCATGTCTTTGAGGAGTTGCAAAAGAATAGAAGACTCAGAGAAGTGAGGGGCTAGGCTGTCCATGAAGGAGCTAATCGTCACTAGTTTTTAAGTATCATTAAATATAAAAAGAATACATTTACCAGTTGTGGTAGTTTTAGCTAGGCCTCAAATGAGCAGGCTCAGAGAATCTACATATATTAGGTAAGCAGCGTTGGAGGGAAAGGAAAGGTCTCTGCTTTCCCCTTGTCCGAGGGGGTGCAGAGAAGGGAGACGGAGACCAGGAGTCCAGGCAAGAGAGAGTTTATTGGGAAAATCCCTCAGGTTCTATAAGATCTCTGGGGGAAGATGTCAGATCTGGGACTGTATTGGGTGAAAACTTAGGAAGGGAAAGGGTCTAAGGTCCATTAACCAATGGAATTAGGACAGGGGCAGGGCTGGCTGGAGCCCTGGCCCTGCCCCCTCAGCCACAAGGCAAAGGGGTCTTACACACAGGGCTTCCCACCTTGGAATAGCAGGGCAGAGAGGGGAGGGGGGGCCTGGGAGCCCTCTGATCCCCGGGGCTCCTGAGTGTGGGCAAGCACCACCTGACCCAGGCCCAGGCAAACTAGCTTAATGGCTGACTCATTAAGAGAACAAAGAAGATCGAGGGATACAATAAACAGAGTATGGTGGTTGTCAGCACAGCACAGAGAGGTAACAGAATCAGGCAGGGGATTGCAACAAAAGAGACCCTATTACAAGTAAAACTACACTTTAAAATTTTAACCGCAAGTCTCTTAGTTATTTAAGGTGTTTCTCCAGTTCTGTCCTCCTTGGGATTCAATTCAGCATTTTCCTACAATTAGGGGAGACAGGTATCACCTGACTTAAGTAACCAAAGAAATATTTCATAACAGATGACACAAACCTGAGATACGAATAAACGAGTAGGAGTTGTTCAATCAGTTCCGTCATGGCCAAAGTAGAGGCAAGACATGCAGCTGCTGTCTTGCTGTGTGGGCCCTGCTGCTGCTGCTACTTGCATTTTGTTTTAGTTTCAGGGAAGCAGAAACATTTTGTTATTATACTTTCTGTTTCTTGGTAGGTGTCTTTTGGGGTGCTTATAGATGTAGAGTGATGGAATCTGTTTTCGATGGGAGGTAGAAAATTGTTCTTATATCTAACTTGTGTAAGTGTGTGTTATATTGTAGTTTTATTTTAATTTTCTCTTTTCTGTATAAAATATAGAGAGTGACTTTAAGTTAAAATCTAGTTTGAGGGGTTTTTTTCCCCTTTCTCCCTTTTCTCAGCTGGGAAGGGGAGAGAGGCTTTGACTCTGTATTGGGCAGTTGGTATTTTGCCAGCTCAACCCAAGACACCAATGTAACTGATGCAGAAAGCCAAGCAAAACTCATAATTTTCGTATAAAAAATTCTATTTTTAAGAGGATGTAAATATAAGCAATATGCCTTTTAGAAAACTTAGGCATAATAACTCACATTTAAATGTTTAATCATTAATCACAGATGCCAACAAATATTGTCCAAACCTTCAGAATTGCCTTATACTTAACAAGAATATTCTAATGTAACCAATTACACTATGGTGAAGCTTTTGAAGGGAAAAAAAAATTGTCCCACCATAAAAAGTCTCAGCTCAGATGAGACCTCAGAGAATTACTTTTACAACATAGGCCGAATAGTGTGGAGTCTGTTTGGATCCCTAATATATTAAAACATACCACATACCAACTCAGACATACAAACCCAATGTTAATGTTTGTATGGCTCCTTTTGGTATCCCTTTTGAGCACTGTCTTTGCTTTACAAATATTTAGGAAGCATTTTTTTAGCACGATACCTCTAAAATACAGTACAAAGGGAACTCATAGATTTAAATACTTCCTAAAACCTTAGAAATTTATGGCTTTGTAGATTTGACCTAAAAGATCAATTAAGCCTGCCATGCTTAGGAGATTTGTCTTTTTTGTTTGTTTACAAATTTAGCATACACACTAGTAAAAGTAATAAAGCATTTTCTTGGCAGACTTGATGTATTACTTGTAAACTGCTTATATGCATCAAAAAATTCACATGTTCTAGGAATGTCATTTATGTTTCTGTAAAGGTACAGTACAATGACCATCTTGTCTGCTTTCAGATTTCAACTGACTTTTATACTGATATGATCAAAATGTGAAATTTTATTTAAATT
This sequence comes from Sakesphorus luctuosus, assembly GCA_013396695.1. Taxonomy (NCBI): domain Eukaryota; kingdom Metazoa; phylum Chordata; class Aves; order Passeriformes; family Thamnophilidae; genus Sakesphorus; species Sakesphorus luctuosus. Next base: position 49,089 of record VWZD01006877.1, read on the forward strand.
TATGTTTACCTCATGACTATGTGAGATACAAAGTATCAGTGGAAGGTGTTTGGTACACTTATACAGCGTACAACAAGGAGAGATAATCTCTATTTATATTCAGTTTGCATGTTCAAGCTCTTTCACAAAAATTACTTATACATGTGTCAAGATAATTATTGCTGCAGAGAATTAACTTAGTAATTTGAGTAAAATATATGAGTAGGTGGTAAAAGAAAAGTGGCACTCTGCCTTTTATGAGAAGTATGCAACATAGACAAAACAAAATCATCACTTTTCTTAGTCTTTTGATTAGTTCACATTTTGTCATACATGAAACCATAAAGCCTTAAAAGGAAGATCCCCTCCAAAGTTAAAACTCATAAAAATCAAGACAAAGATTTTGACCGAATTCCTCTCTGTGGACCTCATTTTTTTACAACTTTATGCCAGTGCTGTTCAGCCCAAATCTTCCCTACAAGGAGTTATTCCCGGTCTCCTTATAATAATGAGCCACCTCAAAAGCAAGTCTGCAAAATCCAAAGATGATTAATTTAGTTTCCTATCAGATTAACTGTCCCATCTTCCCTGACTGATTACAAAGGGAGCCCATAGCAACAGAAAAGTCACTGTTCCCCAGCCACATGAGTCTTGCAAACTATTCTGTGACAACTGTCATAGGAGAAAAATTACTTACAAGGTGATAACCAAATGAAGTTCAAAGCCTTGAATTATATGCTAAATAATTAAATGTCAGCAGCAAATTCCAGATATGGAAGCAGTGACTGTACACTATCTTATATCCATCCAGTATTACCTGGAAAAAATACATGTACCTGCACTGCATATATAAGAGGTCCAGTGCCTTTGGCCTATGTAGAATTTAGTGTGTGTGAACTGTACAATGTGTGAACAGTAAAACTGACACTGCTGAGGATTCCTGTGGACACAGGAAGGACATTGAGTGACTTCCAGAATCTCCTCTTAGGCTGTCTGATGCCCTGAAATATCGATAAGTAGAAGAATGTACTCATATTACACCCACATAAGCTAATACTGAAAAAAAAAAACAAAGACAAAGAAACCAAACCAACCAACCAACCAAAAAACCAAAACCAAAAAACACCAGAGAATAGAAACTGAGAAATCCAACTGCATGTTCATATTTGTTTGTGATAATGATAAACCTGAGCTTTAACATGATGTTGTATAGCATGAAAATGGGAAGAGAAAGTTTGCCAGAAAAAGGTTGTTTAAAATCCTTAAAATGTAAAAAAAAAAAAAAGGCGCCTCCCCAGTCACCAAGAGGGAAACTTGGCAAATACATATTTACACTGGTCATAAATGCTGGACAACAGCACTGGAGTATGCTTCCAGTGTAAATGTAGATTGCAGATCAGTGGACATAGATGTAAAGGTGATATACTTTCTACAGTTCATGCCTCCTCACAGCAATCATCAGTTACCCAGTAGAAAAAAATGACAATGACTGGGGTGTTCTGATGGCTTGTGTTCCTTTACACCACCCCAAAAATTAAATTATCAGATATTTTCAACATTTTCCATTAAACTACAGCTACATTCCTATATTAAAATGTTACATTAGTTGTGCTCATTCAAAAGTCCGGTCAATCTACTTTATGCTGGATCAGGCCAGATTAATGTTAACCTCTGTACTGGGCTGTAGAGTAATTTCTGGAGAGAATTTTATGTGAATCCATTCTTGAATGGGATAGATTTTATCTAAAATTTTCATTATAACTGTATATAACCACTATTTTTCTATTATTAATAATAATATTACTATTGCTATTATTATAGTTTAATAAAAGAAAAGGTAACCTATCTTTCTCTGTTCGTTGCACCGTAGAAATAAGATTTGGCTACTTTTTCATAAGTGCAAGAACTGAACTCATTTATACTGCTTTTTAGTAAGTAGAAGTCAAAAGGCTCTTGAAGTTGATAAGGCTGGATTCTACTGCTGTTTCAAGTGTGGCCTTGGGCAAATCACTTCACCTCTCCAAGCCTTTCAATTTCCATCCAGAAAAAGGGGCTTTTAATACTTATCTACCTCAGAGGTGGTATTAGGCTTAATTCATTACTTTGTATAAAACATCTGATAAACATCTAGTTTCCCAGATACACTATCCATTATCACTAATGGATTAGATCCCATTTGATACACTATATGAGTTCAAGTTCTTTATGACATTCTTATTTAACTGGAGCTTAACAACTATGACTCTCAACTGCCAAATGTCAGGAAAGACTTTTCTTTTAATTTTTCGCCTGCAAGAAAATTATGAACTTTGAATGGGTATCTCTCCAGTAATGTTGTTACTAACAAATAATTCATGGGGGTTTTTTCTATATTCTAATCCTCACAAACAAATAGCTCTTGCATCCCCACTTTTTTGAAGTTCAACATTATTCCTACTATGAACCATGTCAAACAGAATAAATGAAATATATATTGTTGTGTCTACAAGTACAGACTGGCTTCCTGACAAGAAGAGATAAGGGTACAAAAAGAATTTATTGAAGTGAAACTGTAGCACACAAATTAATCTCCTGTTTCCCCAAAACACAAAAATGTAATATCAGTGCTTAGCAATTGTTAGAGACACTGCCCTGCATCTATTCATTTCTAGCTGCAATGTGATATCATGACATCAAAATGAAGCAGTGTGACTCAACTGCCCCCTAAGGAACTAGAGAGATGGGACAATTTTCCACGTGCACAGGACTCAAAAAGAAAAGGAAATGTGTGGAGGTGGTTCCAAGCACAATAGGAATGGGGATACTAATGAAGTTAGAAGCTAATAGAAATATGAATATTCTTTTAAAGGAAAGAAATTGTGCTCTGCAGACTGAATTGAAAGGAATTCGACACTTTCAGAAGAATACTGTGATGACAGCAAGGAGACAATAGTCAGGGAAACTGAGAATTAAACAGAAGATTCTGAGGTCTAACTCACAAAGTTGTAGATAACTGGTCTGTGTTATCTGGCCTTTGAGTATGGCTCCTAGCTAATGGGTCCTTTAGTCCTAGCACTTCACAGTAGCTCTAGGGAAGCTCAGAGTTCAGCCAGAGGTCAGCAAAACTGCATGATCAGTAAGATTCACCTTTCTTCTTTGAGGAGCAAAACTGCCTGGTCTCTGCTGAGCTTAAAATTTTGAGGCATTTATGATCCAATAACCTCTGTCAGTATGCATAAAATCTTGTCCCAGAAGCAGATAATAAGACAAAAGTTTCTGTCCTGCTGTAAGTGAATACAACAATTTGGAAGTCAACTTCCTCCACTTTGCACTGGATACCACTTTCTTTCTGAACATGGACAAGTCTCCTAGGCTTAAATTCTGATCTCATTAAAGTTTAAAGGAAAATATCCCTTTGTATCTGATGGAGATAAAAAGTTCTTTAAAAGCACAACTCATTTTACAAATGCTGACACTATATAGGTCAGTAAGCATGTTACAAGATACACGTTTTTTAACTTAGTCTATAGAAATTTCACGATGATCTAGCCTCACTTCAGTGAAGATGGTAAGTTGTCATTTGTTTGAACTTACAGATCTCCTTTTCACAATGGGAAAAAACAAACAAAACCCTACCAATTTTCAAGGTTAGCATGGCAGTGAGGCACTGTCCATGTAGTAGAAACCACAGCTGTACCTAAGACAGCTGACTCTTTCCAACTTGATATTCACAGATTTGTAGGTATGATGATACAGGCCTGCACTGCAAAGGTTACAGGATTAGCCTATCCAAACTTCAAAAACTAATTGATGCCTATCATAGATGGAAAGTTGATACCAATATGACTTTTACACCTGGGAAATCGAAATAAGATAAAACATAAAAGCTCTGGCTGATGCAATGAGTCCACAATGTAAACACATTTGAATTATGGAAACACCTAGCCTGCAATGCCAAGTATCTTTTATAAGCTTGAAACCCAGTCCCTGAACTAAGGAGTTTATTGATTTATTCATCAATTTTTTTAAAACCACCCCTGCATTTCAGAAGTGGAAGTTAAGTTGCAACCCCACTCTTCTTTCCGTTCTGAGAATGGTATTGTCTTGCAAACATACTGGTTTTCATTGGGATAGAGTTAATATTCTTCACAGCAGTTAGTATGGGTTTGTATTTTGTATTTGTGCTGGAAATAGTGGTGATTAAGCATAGATGTTTTTGTTATTGGTAAGCAGTGCTTACACAAAATCAGGGCTTTTTCTGCTCCTCACCCCATCAATGAAGAGGCTAAGGGTGCACAAGAATTTGGGAGGGGACGATAGGACACCTGACCCCAAAAGGATTTTCCAGACCATATGGCAGCATATAAAGCTCAGCATTGTCATGGGCAGAGTCGGAGCTTCAGACAAAGTCTGTTATAGAAGCCCTCCCATTAAGACACACTGTAGAAAAAGGACCCCCTTCCTTTCTAAACTCCTCAGAAAAGAGCCTTGATGTGGATGAATCCAGTATTAGCCCTAGACTTTGTCAACAGCTTATATGTAAAGGGTTATATAGGTGTAATTGAAAGCTTATACAGCTTTGTCCCACAGGATTAAGGATGGCAAACCTTTTGTATAAATATATATGATTTAATGGGGCGGTCCCATGGCGTAGTGGAGAGCACTCTAGTCTCCGACTCCCAAGGTCGCGAGTTCGAGTCTCAGTACAGACCGCCCAGGCAGTTAAATGCCTCCCTGCCATCCGATCCCGTCAGATCTCGGATGCCAAGCAGGGTCAGCCCCGGTTAGTACCAGGTGCTGTAGACAGTCCCAAGGACTTCACTGTCACTGTCCAAGCTTGCTCAGCTGTGGCAAATGGACCTTAGGACTTAAACGGTGGGGCCAGTTCTGCGCACGCTGAGCCTCACCTAAAAAATCCACTGCGCAGGCTCGGAAGGTACACCCACGTGGGGTGAGCCCTTCCCAAATCTTCATTCGCGAAGATTGGCCATTATTATTATTATTATATTATATGATTTAGTAGGATAATGATAAGACAAAAATATCTTAATCAGAATAACAACTATAGTGAAAACGGTAACAATTACTATAACATAGTGCAATGTTTTCCATCAATATTTAAGTCATTATATTAAAGTAATGGTATTAAAGCTAACAAAATCAATTATTAAGTAGAGATTGATGTTACCCATATCAACGACCATGGGCAAATCTCTTTCTCAGCCTCAAGGAGTAAGAGGATTAACCTTGAGGGGTATCCTCACTCACAAGAGGAATCTCCATACATACACTCCAAGAAGGAATATGTTAGAAGACCCTGCTATTAAAATATAGGACTGTGTTTTTATACTATAAAAATTGACAAGCCACAAATGATTGACTGTTAGACATATGTCTCCAAGCCAGCTGGGTCCGTTCAGAAGCTTTGGATAAGTTATCAGTAGTATAACTTTTTTGTACCTTTATCCAGGTATTGTACCATATCTTCATCTCACTGTCAGGATGTTTAATTTTGGAATTGATGAGTCAAACTGGTTTCAGCATCATTCAACACCAAAAGCAGTATGATGTTCTCATCTTCATTTACCACTGAAAGCTTTGCAAATAATGTATTGTGTGAGTTGTTTTCCCCATTTAAAGCAGAGCATCCTGCTACAAGCATATGAGTTGGCTGGCTATATGATCAGCATATGAAGCTGGGGAAAAAGAAGGAAGTGGAGGACTCTCAGAGTGATGCAATTTGTCTTCCCAGGTAACTGTTGCATGTGATTGAGCCCTGCTTTCTGGGGCATGGCTGAAGACCTGCCTGTCCATGGGAATTGGTAAATGGATTCTTCTTTTGTTTTGCTTTGCTGGTGTCTGTGGCTTTTGCTTTCCCTATTAAAATGTTTTTATCCCAACCCTCAAGTTTTCTCTTTTACTCTTCTGATTCTTTCCCTTGTCCAACCAGGGGAGAGCGAGCAAGCAGCTGTGTGAGGCTTAATTGCCAGCTGAGGTTAAGTCACAACTTTTTAGGCTGACACTTCATGCAGTGAGACTTGGGAACATTGTAACATTTTGCACACATATGTACATATAGATATATTCTTTTAATCCCTTCAGTATCTATATATATCACTTTGATCCCCTTATATAAATATATATGTATAAAAAACATAGTTGATGGTGTGAGAGTCCAGGATGCACCTGCATTTGCGTGAGTTTGATTATATTGATTGGTCTTACATGGACTCACATATCAGGTTCTGATGTCCTTTGACACCTGTTAACCAGAGGTTGCTCTAGAGAACAGCTTTGCAGAAATCTATGTTTCTACTAGAGCAGGGTTCAAATATATGAGAACAGTAAGGAAGCTGAAGAAAGCATCCACAAGCAGTCACATGCCGTGTGAAAATGCAGAATTAGACACAAGCACTTCTCTTTCACTGCAAGAATTTCCTGACTGCCGTCTCCCAAGCAGGATACTGCCATTACATTAGCAGAGATTTTGGTGGAAAGAAATTATTCACCTAATTTAAATACAGCATAACATTTTTTTTTAATTCAATCCTCAGCTTTCTCTAGAAGAATGAAATATCTCAGAAGCATTTTGTTTATTTATGTTTAAGCTAACAGAGCTGGGTTGCCCATTAGTGAAGATACAGAGATCTATCAAATGAGAAATAGATGTAACACCCAATAATGATAATATGAGTTCTGTGCATAAAGTGTGGAGCAAAACACTTCTGCTTGCCCTTGGAAGTAATTTTTTTTCCGTATTAAGTGCAAAGCCTCTAAAACAATAGGCATGGCTCAGATCAGCACTATCAATACAAAATAGTTGTACCAATATAAATATAATTTTATTTTGAAAAGTGAGTCTGAGCTGACAAACAGTGAACTGTGGCTCAATGATAAACCCTGGTAAATGGAGTTTATAATGGAAACACTGACAGATTTCCTGCCCTCACAGCACTATCGTTATCTATTGCATTTCACATTAAATGCATATATCAACTGATAAATACATAGCATGTTTAATCTGATAAAACTTTTACTGAATCAAATAGACAAGGAGTTGAACATGATAAACAAACCCCTGTATCTGATCCATCAGTTTCAGAAACAGATAAGTAAACAACTGAACATGATACAGTACATCACTGTCAGGTGATTAAGGTCACCCCTTGGGAATTGTCATTCTCTGACCAAAAACCTATTGTTGAAAAATCTGCCCAGAAGGTTTTATTTACCTATTTTTAGTTGGGTCCACAGGCCTTCAATGAAATTTTGTGAACTGATTAATGCAAATACAAAGACACTTTTACATTAAGAGTACTCAAGAGTGTGTAGTGTAGTTACCTACTTTAATCTCTGCCTCTGTCAATATAGGCACTCCCTTTATGGAGAAAGGTGTACTTATTTTAGCATGAGTATATGTTAAGTACTTTTCCAAGGATTCCTCAGAAGGTGAAAGCTTGTTAGATCAGAAATGTATTTGGCCAAGATACAAATGGAGTGAAAATAATTTAATTAAATTTATGACAGTAAGACCCATTACAAGACATTTCCTGCTGGAAGAAGCTATTTTAGCAGGTCAGTTTTGCAGTAGTGTGAAAAGGTACAGTGAGAAAATAACAAAACTAACAGCAGGCTACTGAAGAGGATGTATTGTTAAGCATGATCTAGAAAGGTGAGTAGATTAGCTTCTGTTAGAGAGAATATTGTTCTGATTACTGTCATGTGAGGCTGAAATGTTGGACGTGTAAGTTAGTATTTTATGGGAATCTTCTAGACCTGTTCAGTATGTAACTGGCTTCATGTATTCCTCCACTCTCAATTTTTTTCTAAATGTATTTCTCAAGTACACTTGAGTGAGCCACTGCCTGCCTTTAGCTGGTAGCTAGATCAAATTAAAATGCCCTACCTAACTGCTGTGCATATCAGTTCTGCACACTTGATTGTACTTTAAGTGCCTATATTCTATCCATGTTTTTTTCTGCACACCATAGCCATGATCTCCCCTACACATTCATGTTCAGAGCCAGTAAATTTTCATCTTGGTGCATGCCAGTCAGATAGTAGGCCATCCAGTACCTTGCCTTTGATTCTGGTGAATGACTGGTCCCCAGAGCAAGGTGCAAAAATCCCCAGCATCAATCATTACAGATGGAGCTAAGCACAGTGCTATTTAATTCCCTGATATGCGTTTTCATAAATCTAATTTTATCATGTTACATCTATTGAATTCCACTAAACTGCCATTGCAATTGTCTCAGCAAAGTGAGAGAAAATAAGAAAATTAATGGTTCTTTTTGTGTATGGATCTATGTTTTTAAATTTTGATAAGACTCATCAGGAAAAAGTGTTGTCTGACTTTTACACACTGATGAATAGCTTTCTTTCATTTACAGTTCTCTGATTCAGTTTTCTTCATTAATTTTCAAATTCAACCTCTCTGTTTCTCCTAATTTCTAATGTATTTTCTCATGCATTTTCATGGTAACAAGAAGTTCCAAAGAAAGACTGTTTTCATATACATATGATGATGATTCACTTTATAAAGACTTACTGAAAATTAAAAGGCTGCTCTTAACTTAGAAATTACTTTGTAATTACTCTTTCATTGTACATTATTTTATATATTAATAGAAAAAATATATTGTGATACTTTGAAGAGCCTCCATTCAATCCTCCTTCATATGTAATCTAGTTTGATGGATAACCTGTCAAACATATATTTAGCCTGAGAGCTTGACAATATCTGACAAGATCAGAGTATACCATTGAAACTTTCTAGTGTAATCTTATAATAATTTCTACTGCTCTTCTTATTTAATCATAAAGCTTTTTTGATGTGAAAGATCATCAATAAAAAAAGGTCTCTCAATGACAATAAGTACAATAAGAAAAATATCTAGGTAGATATTCATCTTTCTGGAACTTATTTGGGGGGATATTTTCCGTGCAAACATATACACATGTACACCCTTTTCTTTTGTTGTGGATTTTCTATTTTTCAAATCCTAAAAGAAGTTTTTGTCATTCAACTTTTAAGACATAGTCTCTATATAAACATAGAGCAGTTTACACATGTTGCATTTCAGTACATGAAAATTTGTTCCAATTTCTTCCACATGGAGCCTATTTGAAAATGTTCAACCCCTGTGCTGTTCATACATAAATTTTAGACGGTTGAGCATGCCTTTATGTTCATATATGATTTGTATATGTATAGATAAATACATAAAAATCTGTTTATACATATATGCACACACATATATGGATCCATGGCACCATACTGCATGCTAGAAATTATTATCTATTGGAAGAATGAAGCTATTCCTATTCAAAAATTCTTCATCGGCATCATGTATCTCTCACCTACAGTAAGCAGTTTAATAAAAGCCACAGTCCACACAAAATTACCTCTCTGCCCAACCTGGGTACCTGGTTGGCCACTACAAAGGATCCTCAGGGACTGTGGCTCTTGAAGCTGGCAGTGCTTTTTCATCTTTAGCTTAGCACATGCAGCTAGACATATCCCTCAGTCACCTCTGTCCCTGGTCCTTCAGTAGCTCAAGTAGTACTGTCTCTCTGAAGGGAGTTTTGGGATGGCCAGACTGCATTTCTTCAGATGCAACTGCATTTATCTTTCACTCAGGCTCACCCACAAATTTTGTGTTTGGGACTTGCATGTCCTCAAACATTTCTCCCTCTGCTCTTCATATGTCTCTCCTCCATCCTCAGTAACAAACAGGGAGTTAGAAAATTTATCTCTGTCTCCATGCCAACAAAAAAACAATCTGCTATACATCCTATAGACACTACAAACTACAGAGATTCCATACACATCAGTGTCAGGATGGTTTCTTGAAAGGACTTGAATAGCATGTGAAATCAATATATCATCAGTATTCTACAGGGCTTTTTCACATCTTGATGTTGGGTCAGATTGTTGATGATTATCATTTCATGGAATTATCCTAAGACATTCTTTTTTTCTATTCACAGTCAGATGGACAAAAACCTTACAGTGCTCTGATACATCACTATGTCTGATTGATCTGTGGAAGCTAACAGTGGGTCAGCCTTAAGTCATCTTGCTGAGCTTCAATGTACAAGGAACGGATGAAGAACAGGTTTTTATCTGGAGAAACAGGCCCTGATGCCAGTGATATTAGCTGATTATTGAATGCAGTTAATACTAGGTAAGTACTAAAACCAAATAATATAAATACTAACTGCTTTATAATAGAGTGAAGCATAGCTACCAAACCCTGCCTTTATTCCAAATGAGCATTGGAAATAGCTCATAAAACATCCTTGTAAAAAGATGTGTTCACAGCCAAGTAGATGGAAGATGCGTGAATCAGAGCTTGGATTTGCTTTTATAACACCTTTTAGGTTGAAATTCAAGCTACCTAGATTCCCTTTGCTAAGCAAAACCAACAGAGAATGGTTGAGGCCAGAATATTAAGATGCCTGGAAAATATGCAGAAAGTAGATGGAGATATGTGTAATGACATAAAAGTGAGGAAAGTAATAACAGGAAAAAGTGCCCAAACATCAAGATCCTGATTAAGCATGAAACTATAGTGTTTGAAGGACAGATTTCCTAACCACAACAGTTCTGCAAAGAATAAGAAAGCATAGTAGATGAACAAACATGAGAAAAATGGATTGTCTTCAGGAGCTGAGAGGTACTTAAAGATTTCTTTAGAAAAAAGGCTCAAGCCAGAGGAAAAGGAAAAAAATCACATCTAATTGCAGATTAAATCTAATACCAAGGAAGCAGTAGACACAGACATAAGTCTGACATTCTTTGTATATCTCTCAGAAGGAGAATGTAAGAAAACAACAGCAATGAAAGAATTTGAGAATCACAGGTTTAGATTTTACTTGCAGGAAATTTAAAGACAGTCAAGATTCCATGTATGTGTCTGAAAACTGCAGATAACACCCTATTACTTCTGTTAATAGACCATATTTAAGAAGACTTCTTATTTACTTATTTTATGCGGAATCCCATTACAAAGCTTCCATGTGATATAATAGCAAAAGAAATTGGCTCATGAGAATGACAATATTGTCCAAATATAGCTAAGAGAAAAGCAAGTTTCTGTAGCAAAAATTTCTCTTTAGACTTCTGTATACTATTTAAAAAATGGGAGCATTTGATAACTGTGAAGTTAGGGCTGAGAAATTAATTTACAGATTATAAACAACTCTCGCATGTTTAAAATTCCTTATCCATTATAGGAAATTAAATTATGTTAAATTTCATCTGTTTTAATGCATTAAAAAAGACAATTTTTTATCAATGTGGATTTTTTCCATTTTTTTTCCTTTTAAACAGGAATCCAAAAATTAAAAAAACTCTCAAAACAAAGACCCCAACATGCACTTCTTTTTTAAGATGGGATTGGTCTAAGATTTTAACATGGATTTTTTTCCTAAGATGGAATCAATATATGATTTTTTTATGCCAAACCAGAATGGAGTTTTATAGCTGAGCTGTAACATCTTGAAAAACTGTGTTTTTAACAGAAATTATCAGAGTATAGCAGCACCTGTGAGTATACCAATAAGATATATATATTGGTAATATGTAATAAATTTTTAGAGCAGTTTTTCTCTATGATTTTCTCTATTATTTTGAGCTTTATATTTTTCTAACTAGTGAATATTCTGGTCTTGTATATTTTGTTACTCATAAAACAACAATTAGAAGTCAAGACTGCAAAAGCAGTATTAATTGATTCTAAATGTAAGTACTTAACAAACAGGAAAGGATTTCATTCTAAAGTTTCAAAATAGAGAGGCAGAATGGATTCCTGAAATAAGAGACATTACTATGGCAGGTGATTTGTTTTCATTTACTATTGCAAGAATAGATCTACCATGGCAGTAGAGGCTGATTTTATTGCCTGAATTAGTCTTGTGGAAACATGGTTTGTTTAAAACAGAACAACTTTTAATGAGCATGAGTGTTAAGTATCTATGAAATAAATGTTAAACAACAGAACCTGAATGATTACTTCCAATTCTACCCTTGACCAGCACTCCATTCTATGGCCTTTTAGCACTATAAGACAAAAAGTAACTTTACTAGAATTCTTTTTTAAAAAAGTGTATTCAAACCAATAAATACTTTGTGTCTGAGATACAAATTTGCTTGTAATTCACAAAGAGAGCTCTGTACTTAGCAAGTCTTGCAAGTGGCAAAAAAACCCACAAAAAAAATGAAAAAAGAAACATAATGTTGGAATTCTGTACCACTACTTGAAATTAAAACTTCAGATGGTTGTTTCAAGGAACTTCTCCATACCACAAAATTAGGAGATGATCAAGATAATTTTTTATTTGGAGAAAACAGGAACATGAGAGAGGATTTTGCACGGGACAGCATGCTCCAGGGCTCCCAGTTCCAGCAGACACTCTTGAGCTTCACATTGCCGCCTCTTATAGGAATGCTTCTCTAAAGCACTAAATGTTTTGCTGGTAAGCTATGACTTACTAAGTAATAATCCATTTTAAGTAAGTGCTCCACTTCTGCTTCCTGGCAAATGCAGAGTATTCTTCATCTGGAAGTGAGCCCTGACAGAAAAAATGCCATTTCTTGAGATCTCACATTGCAGTGTGTGCTGCTTTAGAGGTAAACCAGCAGGAGAAATGAGCTCAACACGAGAGAGATTATAAGTCAGAGCTACAATTTAATAATAATAATACAGTAAATACACTGACACAAAGGGAAATTGCTTTCAACTCCCAAACCCCAGAAGTATAACCCAGTGCCCTGGGGTACAAACCCAAAAGGGTTTGTTAGCCCTTGTGCTGAGACCCGCGTGGTTCCCCCAAGTTCAAAGCAAAAGGAAGTGAAAAACCTGTTGGTGCACATGATGGTTGTAGTCTGGTCAAGAGTGGTGGTCGCCTCCCGTCGAGGTCCTGCTGCTCCTCTGGGTCCGACAAGAGGTTCCCCAGGTCTTCTTCCTCCCCTCCCCTTTTTGTACCCTCAGGGAGCACTCAGTCCCTCCCACAGGGAGGGGACTCACACAATGTGTGATTAACTCTGTGAGTCATGGGGTATTTTTGAAGTGTTGATGGCCCATTAGCAGCTACGCCTCCTCAGGCTGGGAGAGGAGGTGCTAACGACTCCCTGGGAAGCTGCTGCAAATGGGCCATTGCCCTTGGGAATGGATAGAGGGGGTAGAATACACAGCTTTGATCACCCCCACACAGTGACAACTGGTCCCACCTGCTGAACCAGGACACAGTGTTATGGGACATACCAACATGTAAATTGAGCAGCAACATAATCACAGAATCACAGAATATGTTGTGTTGGAAGGGATTCTGTTACATATCAGAGCATAATGCCGTACTCTTTTGGAAGCTGGACTTCTATGACTCAATATATGATCAAATTATTTTCTGAACACTTCGTCAATTAACGGAAGAAAAAATTGTTTTCTATGTTTGCATGTAAATAAGTGTCCAGTATTTTTCTAGCTCCAGTGAGGTTGTATTTTTGTTCTTTATTTCTGCATCAGCTGTATAACATATTTTTTATTAAAAGATTATCAGAAAAGAACCTAAAATAGGGACAAAGTCATTAAGAATTTTACATCTTAATACAGGTACAGTCATATTCTTATGAAAAAAAGGGTTGAGGAAAAGAGAAAGCTGTTGCTATACTTGGCATTAGTTTCTGACTGTAATTGCTCTATATTATAGTCTGAATTACTTGTAAACAGTGAAACACAGGCAGGACCAGCCCCCTCAGCTGTAAGAACAGATGTAGAAGTTGGGAGTGAAGTAGGTCAATGGGCCACAATAATTTATGGAACATTTTCAAAGCTTTCTGTGTCTGCCGTGACTTCCATGCTGTTTTTGTCTTAGTGTCCATTAAGTAGCTAAAGTCTACCCAATAGATAAAACCGATTTCATTGGAATCCCAATACGGTGCTAAACAGATATTAGAAAGCCTCTTTCTTGAAATACTAGCTATTCTTATTGACAAGGAATCCATTGTTAAATAATATTTCAGAAGGGAAGTGAGTAATCGAACATGTGTTTGGTGATATAAGGTATAAGATATAAGATATAAGGGTAATGGAGGTGGAGCACCCCAAAATTTAAACACAGCCAAGCATCCTTCTTTACCACTGGTCTCAGCTGTGAAACCAGGGGCACCCCACGATGCTTTCATCCTTGTAGATGAATGCTATACACAAAATCAAGCTAGAGAGTAAAGCACCATAGTCTTTAGCTTGGAGGCAAGCATGACCCTGAGATTAGCTCAGTTGGTTAAGACCTGGTGTAATAATGCCAAGGTCATGGGTTCAATCCCCTATGTGGGCCATTGACGTAAGAGTTGGACTTGAGTTGGACCCTTGTGGGTCCCTGTTGTAGCTGGAATTATTATGTAAATTCTCTCCCCTACCACTAACTACCCATGCCATTAGTTAACAAAGGAAGTAGTTAACTGCTACCTTCTTCTTCTTGATCGCTTGGGTGGGGTCAGGTTGTCTCTGTGGTACTTGGGGACTACACACGGCTCGGGTTTGTGTGTGTGTGCTGCAGTGGGAGAGAGGCCGTTGCTGCTGCTCCTTGCTGCTACTGTGGAGTAAGCCAGTTTTCCCCTGCCACTGCTGTTGCTCCTGGTTTCAGCATTGGGGTCCTGGTCTCCGCTCCAGTCCCACCACCACCTGCAGAGTTGTGACCGGCCCGCCCTGGCTGCAGCAGCGACCTGGGAGAGAGAGGTCGCGGCTGCTTTCTGGGACATGCTGCGGTTCTCTGTTTTCCAGTTTTCCTTCTTCATTCAGGACAAGGAACACAGG
>VWZD01006877.1:63884-133076 GCA_013396695.1 Sakesphorus luctuosus
TCTGGCACATGCTGCGTTTCTCTTTTTTCCAGTTTTCCTTCTTCATTCAGGACAAGGAACACAGGGGGAGAGAGAGTTCATCTGAGAGCTCGCCACTCATCTTTTTCACTGAAGAGGGACTGGAAGCTCACTCTACAGCCACTCCAGGCTGTGACAGAACTGTGACAGACACTGTTCATAAGTNCACCTAGTGACTTTATGGCTGCTTTCTATTAGAAAGGAAAACATCAAAAGCAAACATTAGGCTAGACTTCTAGTTGAATTTATGTAATTACTAAATCATATTGATGAGGACAGTACCAATAGATTGATGTGCCACTCTAATGAAGACTCCTAATGTTATTCTACTGTGAAATAATTCTGGATTTCCCTGCCTCTGAATGCTGAATTCAAAAGAAGAAAAACATGTTTGATGAAACTAAATGAGAGATGAGATAATTTTAAACATCCAGTGAACTGAGACAGATACATTGTTTTTAAATTCTAATTTTAAGCAGTATTGTTTACCACAGAACCATTACAGTCTATCATGTCATTGTGCTGCCATACAGACACACTAATACCATACACTAAGTTCCTTCTGATCTTTTTAGATGATTCCTTATGCATGATAACTACTTTTTAGGCAAAAAAATAATTCACATGAGAATTTTTCCTTGTGTTTAGAGAACATTACCGAGTCTGAATTACAGGCACTCAAAAAAAGAATGATAATGTTAGGATGTCATTAGGAACAATGAGATATTACCATAGAAATTCAATTTTTTGTACAGACACTTCACTGTATTTCCTACCAAAGTCGTGTTGATCCACTTCATGTATCTATTTTTTTTCTGGTTTTATATATTTATTGTTTATACTGCAGCAAGTCCAATGGTGATCCAAGGCTGAATGTGCCATGTAAAAAATTTTCTCAGAGCTAGAAGTCCACAGCCCATCTCCTGTTAGCCCCTGGACAGCTTTACACTTGCCCTTACTAGCCCACAAATGTTTCCAGGATAAGCAACTGTGAGTATTGGTTAGATAAATCCATTTGCAGTTTCACTGCCACTAATGAGAAAGAGAAAATTAAGTCACCTGCCTATGCATCTGATATTGGCATTAAAATGCATAGTGGAGATGAAGGGAAGAGGAAGGCAAGTGACAAATATTTACATGTGACGTATTTGTGCATGCAGGTGAAAAGAATACAAAAAGGTGGTAAATACAACAGCCCTGAAGGTCTGAAATGTCTCTGCTTCACTCAGATAAACATCGCAATGCAGACTCTGTACACAGAGGCATGCAGGGCGATTTTCCATTAGATTTCCTTTTTCCTCTACCATGCAAATGGAATGAAAACTTTTCATTAGCTTAGAGAGGATCTGAGTGGGAAGTTGCTTAAATTATCCAGCAATTGTATGAACTGTGAGAGGAAACGGGCAACTTAGACTGGGGAGAGAGACTTGTCATTCTCTTCAAAATCGTCAGTTAAAAATACCTCTGGCGCTATATCCCCAGGCTGAGTCAGTCACCCATATCACCTAAATTCCAAAGCTGGCTTTCCTGTTTGCCCTTTGCTTCCCTAAGCAGAGTCTGCAGCAATTCCTGCTGCTGGCAGCAGCACTTCTGATGCAGGACATAGAAATCACTGTTACAGTGTTCTCTGCTTACCTCTGAAACAGAGCTCTCTAATGAGATGTCTGGACTGTGATAATAAAAAAACAAACAAACAAACAAACAAACACACCAAACCACTCTGATTTGGGATTTGTATTTGGTTTTGGGGGGAGTTGTTTGGATTTTTTAAGCAAACAAGTGGAAAACCAACAAACCAATCAACCGAACACAACACTACCCAAACCCAAATCAGAGTGGCTTGAGGAGATTTGAACTTTCATTGTCTACTCTCTAGGTAATTGTCAAACTACTCTTATAGAAACAGTATCCTTTGAGAACACAGCAGGGGGCAAAAGAGCAGTTACTCTTTTTAGGCAGATCCAGAAGTTAGGTAGTACCTGAAAGAACACACCTGGCAGCATTCCCTAGACTGAAGGTATATCAGAGTTAGTCAAACTGGGAACTGAATGTATTTGTTCTGAATAAACCCTTTGAATGGTATTTATTTGCTTGATTTCAGCTACCAAAAAACTTTAGCTTCTCCTATTCTGGTTTACTATAAAGGAAAAGAGAATCACCCTTCCAGAGGAAAAACTAATTTTTCCTTAGCTGGATACGTACACTAGATCAGGTAAACCACTTTAGAGTTTATAGTTGTGAACTGATCTCTCGTCAGTAATTAGGAAAAATGCCTGATAGTGAAAAACGCCTCAAAATAAATAACTGCTCAGAGACTTTTTATTCTTTTAGCAGTAAAGGTGTTTATTAACAACATTGGAGGCAAGCCAGTTTATATTGGGCAAAAACTTGCCTGGCTTGTTTGCATAAAATAAGCCATTTATACAGTTTTGAGTTCATACTTAAACCTTCTAATTTCCATATTAATGACTGGGCAAAATCTTGTGTGGAGCTTTCCATTTGGCTTGAAATTTGGGTAGTGATCTCCTGATTTCATCCCTTGGGTGGTCTTGAAGCATCTTCATCACTGTTGGACTTAAACCCTTTTCTTTGTTCAATGACATGACCTGTCAAACTTGTAAAATCTTGGCTTTAACTCTACAAAATCTTGGCTCTTTACCATTTAATCCTATTGAAGTGTCTAGCTTACCTTAGTTTATGACTCCTAATATGTGGTACACTGGTCTCTAATTGCTAGACAGTCCATACCAGAACAAAACGACTCATCGCTTCATATGTTTCATGAGTTAAGCATTCTTGCTATGCAAGCAATACTTGGCAGAGCAGAATTAGAAATTTCACAAAACCAGGGGGTTTTTTTGGACCCTTTTCTCTTTCATTACCTAAATTGCCAAATCTCCCAATGCCAACCATGATGCCTAAAATTAAGACAGATCAATCTAGGTAATGTAAATGTCATGTTAAGGATCCAATATGTAATATTTTAATCATCTTAAAGCAAATTTTCTCTTCTTTTATGAGCTTTGTTTGTTTTGAAAATAATAGGAACTCCAGTTTTTGATATGTCAGATTAAGTGGCAATTCACAGTCCTGCTATAGAGAAAAAAATTTTGTTTCTTCAAAGGCATCATTGCAGAAGGCTACTGTTTTCATACTAAAAAAAAAGAAAAAGGCAAATTATTTTCATCAAAAATCTAAGCAGACCTATTATCTGCCTCTTCCTTAGCACAATGAGTCTGTACATAAGTTTTTAAACACTGACAGTAAATAAGCAACCAAAATTACAGAACCTACCAGACATATTCTTAATATTTGAAATTTCCTTTAAAGTTTCACTGCCTGTATTGTAATGGTAATTAAAGCTGTTATAGCATTTGGTAAAATCATGAGAGGTTAAGTGAACTTTTCAAAATGCCAGAATTCCAGAACCTGAAATTTATTTGATGTTGAAAATATATCTCTTATATGATTATTTTGTATTTGAAATTCTGGCAAAGTATGTATTCTACACCCAGTACATGATCGTGTCTGAACTTTGGTATGTTACCTGTATCAGAGTACCAAAGGTATGCAATTTATTAATAGGTGTGTTTGCTTGTGGAATAGAATTTCTAAGTTACTTTGTTTCTTCTTGAACCCAATATAATCTATGTTCCCTTCCTACATTCACACTATTTTCCACAATATATATTGCTCCTGTTGAGAAGCTTTAATACCTGCACACCATGGAAAAATTTTGTTTTTCCTTTAGAGTTTATTTCCGTCATCTGTGCAGTTTACTACAAAGGACTTTATACTGGTTCTATTCAGCTTTGGTTTTGTTTCCAGTAGCAACTTCATATGAAGTCGTCTAGAGAAAACAGACAAAAAAGTGATAATGAAAAGACAGATAGAAAAAAGGCAAAGTAAAATCCTGTGAAATGTGCACCATTAAACAAAGGAAAACGTCAATTATTACCTCTGAGAAAGAACTCTCAATACGTCTGACATTAGCAGTGATTTAAGATTTTTTTCCTAACATAGTGATCCCTTAGGTTTGAAATCTACACACTGTTGTGATAGGCACAGATAAAGCCTAAACCCATGATGATGTTTAGACAGTTTTTGAACATCTCCAAGATTGGAGACCCCGCAGCCTTACTGGGCAACCTGTGCTAGTCCTCAGTCACCCTCACAGTGAAAAAGTGTTCAAGCAGATACTCAAGAAACTCCTGTGTTTCAGTTTGTGCCCAGTGCCTCTGGTCCTGTCACTGAACCAAAAAGGGCTTGGCTCTTCCTTCTTTGCACCTTCCCTTCTGGAATTCACATATATTAATAAAGATTTCCCCTGAGCCTTCTTCTCTCCAGGTTGAACAGTCCCAGCTCACTTTATATCTCCTCATTGGAGAAATGCTTCCATCCCTTAATCCCTTCACTGGAATCTCTCCTGTTTTGAGAAGCCCAGAACTGGACACAGTACTCCAGGTGCAGCTTCACTGGAGCTGAGGAAAGGGACAGTATCACATCCCTCAATCTGCTAGCAACACTCTTCCTCATGCAGGATACCAATAGTTTTCTTTGTGGCAGGGGCATATCTCTGGCTCATATTCAACCAGGTGTCTCCTTCCCTGTCAAGCTTCTTTCTGCCAGAGTTCTGCAAAGCTGCTGAGTCTGCCACAGTATATACTGATGTCTGGTGTTGTCCCTCTCCAGCTGTAAGACTTCAAATAATTTGTTGAACTTCTTGTGGTTTTTGTCAGCAAGTTTCTCCATTCTGTTGAGAACCCTTGGATGGCAACACGACCCACTGGTGTATCAGCCTCCCCTCCCACTCTGGTGTCACCAATAAATTTGCTGAGGCTGAAGTCTGACCCACCACCAGATAAATAAAGAAGACATTGAAGAGTGTTGGACCCAGTCCAAATCCCAGAATACACCACTAGTTACTGGCCTCCAATTAGACTTTGTGCCATTGACCAACACCCTCTGGGCCCAGATATTCAGATAGTTTAAAATACACCTTTCCTAGTATTAATGTACTCTTTGTAGATTGGTTTGGTAGATTTTCAGCCTCTGCATGATGGTGATTAAAATCACAGTGACACTTAGAAACTTTGTGGCTTAGCTCTGTGTCCTAGTTCAGCAGGTGGGACCAGTTTATCACTGTGTGGGTGTGACCAAAGCTATGTATTCTACACCCTCTATTCATTTCCCATGAACTGTTAATGCACCATTTGCAGTAGCTGCCCAGGGCACACCCGACCCCTCAGGATGGGAGCTAGGTGTGAAAGACACCTGTGAGATAAGAGCTGTGATAACTTCCTTCATCAATGATTCCAGAAATATCCCATGACTCACGGAGTTAGATCACCCATTGTGGAACTCCCTGTCCTGTGGGAGGTACTGGGCAGTCCCACCTGGACCTGAGGGGATATGATCTTTGAGGTTTTAGGGACTTGGGATGACTACTCATTGGATCCAGAGGAGGACCAGAACCTCAACAGGGGGAGACCACCACTCTCGACCAGACTGCAACCACCACTCTTCACCAGGCTGCAACTGTCATCTGCACTAACAGGTTCTTCACTTCCTTTTGCTTTGGACCCAGAGGAACCACGCGAGAGTCAGCACAGAGGCTAATAAACACCATTGTGTTTGTGCCCCTGGGTGCTGGGTTATGTGTCTGGGTTTTGTGGCATTTCAATTTCTCTTTGTGCCATTGCATTTATTGTAATATTGTCATTAACCTGTAACTCTGACTTATAATCTCTTTTGTGCTGGGTTCATTTCTCCTGCTGGTTTACCTTTAAACCAGCACACTCTGACAAGCTAAGGAAGAGTTTTGAAGGCATACAACTCCTACTAATCTTTTTAAAATAGCCGGAACTAGACTCACAAAGAACTTCAGTGTGACAACACTGAATGATTTTTTTTTATTTATTTGAGATTTTGACAGTGAATTTTTAGCTCCATTTCCTTCTATTTTACCTCAAGGGATGCTTGACCTTCACTTTTTCTGCCAAATTACAGAGTATCCATATACTTGATATGTCTGGACAATTTTTTCCCCTGCTTGGCCTTCATATACTCACCTTTTCTTATGAGCAGTACCATGCAGGACTTCCAGAATATCAGCCATAACAGTGAAATAACTAAGCAAGAAAATTTATCTCATAAAAACCACTATCTTTCAGTTAGTACAAAAGTATCTCAAACCACTAAAAATCTTTTTCTTCTTTTTTATTCTTCTTTTAATGAAAAAGAAATGGTGTGCAACATTGTTAGTCACCATGTCCTTTCCTCAGCATTATCTTTTAAAACATACCCGGTTCAAATAGCAAGGTGGGAAAAAGATCCTCTTGAAACTGAAAATATGCTGAAAGTACACTGGAAAGACATAATACAGTAAAGATGTACTCTAGGTGGAATATGAATTCCTAGTGTCTGAGAATTGATAGCTTTCCCTTTTATTGAAGTAACCATCCCAGCTGAGCTGGAGTCCCAGAGCAGCACCCCAAGGAAGCAGTGAGTGTTAGCAGCAGGAGATTCCATGCTGCAGGGAACAAAGGCATTCATCTGCCAATCTGACCTGCTTCTCCTGCTTGCCAGTGACTCAGATCTGGGACTTTGTGGAGGTGCTGCCTAGGTTTGCCCAGTCCTGCCCACAGAGGGTAGTGCTGCGATTTAGAGGGATCTTGTCAGAACTTAGTGAAGACCTACAAAGGGAATTGACAGATCCTGTACATGAGCAATAATAACCCCATGCACTAGTACATGCTAGGAGCTGACCAGAAGCTGCTTTGGAGAAAAGAACTTGGAGTCCTGGTGGAGAACAAGTTCAAGAGGAATCAGCAGAGCACCCTAGGAGCAATTCTTTATCTGTATTATGAAGAGCATTGCCACAAGGTCAAGGAAGGTGATCCTTCTCTGCTCAGCACTGGTGAGACATATGGAGTGCTGGTTTTAGTCCTGGCCTTCCCATGGAGCAAAAGCAGTACGGATATACTGCTTCAGCAAAGAGGAATGAAGACTATAAAGGCATTGTAGCATCTGACGTGCAAGGAAATGTTGATAGATTTTTGACTGTTCAGCCTGGAAAAGGAAAGCATAGGACAAATCTTATCAATATGAGTACCTGGTGGGAGAAAAAGAAAGATAGATCCAGGCTCTTATCAGTATGAATCTTCAATCTGTAAGAGGACAAGGGGCAACAGGCACAAATTGAAATACAGAAAATCTCACTTAAACATCATAAGAGAAAACTTCTTTACAGTGTGTCTGAGCACACAATATGTGAATAGTTGTTCAGAGTGACTGTGCAACTTCCATCCTCAGAGATACTCAAAACCCAAATGGGCATAGTCCTGAACCACCTGCTCTAGCTGACCTTATTTTGAGTAAGGGGGCTGGACCAGGTGATCTGTCAATCTCAATGCTTCTGTGATTCTGTAATTCTACTTCAATATGTTTGCTTTTATGACTTTATATGTTTGCTTTTATGAGTTTATATGGTATCACCATTTGTGGAGTTCATTATTCTAATAAGTCATTAACATTTACAATGCTGATGCTAAATTATGGTAAAGGTATTTCAGTGATCTTTATAACCTCTTAGTAAAATATGCACTGTTAACTGTTGCCACAATGACAGCTTCTTGTGGAATACCTTGAAAAGGGCAGATTTTATTGCTGACCACAGGCTTACCTTAGACTTCAATTCACAAGGAAGATCTGGTATACAATACAACGTTATAAACTGACAAAGTCTCACAGAGAAAAAGCTCTTTCAGAGTAAATTTTCATGAGGCTGATGACCACTAATATCTGAAAAATATATAAAAAAATTATTTAACATTCTTACATCTGGCTTGTGAAAAGCCAGAAATTCCAAATCTTAATTTGTTTAAGTAACACCAGTACTGAAAGATCAGATCCTTGATGAGCTCCATGCTCATCTACATAAGAAACATGCTGGGAAATTCAATTAGTGTTTGCATACCATGCAAAAATTACTTGGACGCTTAGGACCTGAGCACAAGGGGAACGGGAGAGGAAATTTCCTTTCATTAGCCATCACAGTCCCATGAATACAGAAAAGAGTTAAAAATAACAATAAAGGCAAGAGAAGAGAAGAAGTGAAGGTACTTTGGTAATTTCTGCATCATTCAGTTTGTTCCCCAGATGCATAAGTTAAAGTTATTAATATGCCATTCATTTCATATAATAGTAGCCAAAATCAGTCCCAGTATAAACTGTTAACAGAAAATACTTAGTCAGTATGTCTTTCATTCTTCACTCTATTTAGCTACAGGCTTGGCTTTCT
This sequence comes from Sakesphorus luctuosus, assembly GCA_013396695.1. Taxonomy (NCBI): domain Eukaryota; kingdom Metazoa; phylum Chordata; class Aves; order Passeriformes; family Thamnophilidae; genus Sakesphorus; species Sakesphorus luctuosus. Next base: position 72,205 of record VWZD01006877.1, read on the forward strand.
TTTCAGCTAATTTGTGCTTAAGTTCATGTGATGTATTAAGCATTCCAGCAACAAAGAAAATAGATCCCAAAGAGAACTTTAAAGGTTTATCATTCTTTCTTAGGACAGGATCCCCTCCACCTTATTCAGCCTTGAAATCTGTCTGCCCACTCTGTTCTCAAAAACTTGCAGTAATGATAATTACACAGTCTCTCTAGACACTCCTTTTCCATGATTTATGGTTGAAAATCTTTTCCTAATACATAATATAAATTTCCTTTGCTCTAATTTAAGACCATTACTTCTTGTTCTATCCAAGGCTGACACAGAGAACAGATTATTCTTTTCCTCTTTGCAACTACCTTTTGCATATCAAAGAGCGCTATTTCATATCCCTTCCAGTAATTTTTTTTTCTTCAAATCCTATCCTTTCATCAGAGGTCGTGTTTTCAAGAACTGTGATCATTCTTCTTGTTCTTTCTGCAATTTCTCTTATAAGCACAGTTTTATAGTAATACAATGTTAAGATGATGAATTTTAAAAGTTGAAATCCTTTTAATTTGGAAACCTATCATCGTGTGAATGTCGAGTTTCACATTATTCTAGTTTTGTAAGACAATTTCAGGGTCAAAGTATATAATAAATTTCAAAATAGCTTTAAACTTTATGCAAGTCACTCTTGGTTTTAGCTGCAATTGTTTAAGGGATGGCTTATCCCAATAGTCAATACTTCAGCCACTCAAATTGTCAATCCATACCTCAGCTGTAGAGTTTGCCCTCATCAATCAGCCTGTGAGCATCAACTGTTGAAATATGACTGCAGATTCTTTTCTGTCAGCTTTTTCAGTGATGGTTGTAACCTTAAGCAAGGAGGCAGGATGAGCATTTGGATGCTACCATGCCTTACATACCACAGCTGCTTGCTTCAGAATGTGCCTCAGAAGCCTTTAAGTAACTGTAACTAAACCTATGTTGATGTAGTCCGAAAGACTACCCTTGCCAAGGATAGGTGGTTGTTAGCTCCCTGAAGACTGATCTCTTCAGAGGGCAGTTGTGGTCACCAGCTCTGACTATCAGTCAGATGCTGGCCCAGGCAATTCCTGACACAGGAGTTACTATTAGTGATGGAAATACGGCTGCCCAGATCATATTTCAGCAGCCTCCTTCTGTAGTGAGAGAGTGTGAACATGTGGTGCAACCATCATCAAGATGTGGGCTGCAGGCGCATTAGGGGATCCTTGCTGTTCCGAGACACAGATAAAAATTCAGACTGCCATGAAAGGGAAGCCATATTTGCAAGAATGCAGGGAGAGAATCATCTGTTTGATGCATGGGGGCAGTGAGGGAAAAGGTATGAGAAAAATATTTTTAGCAAAAAGAGAGACTAACATTAGCTAAAACTTATTATTATTATTATTATCATTACTACTACTACTACTACTACTACTACTAAAATAACAATATTATGAAAAGGCTCAGGTCTTAAGGAAAGACAAATATTTCCATTCATCATGTCTATTTTTCCCTGTTTTTCTCATCACCTTGAAAACAAATGTTTTATGGTCAGCTGATCCTCTCATGGCTATCAACATTGTACCCCCATTTCTTGAACAACTGAGGTCAGTGGATAGTTGAACATGTATATTATTCACTGTCTTTGATTGTACTTTTTTCATAATTTGCTCTAACTTCACGTAAATGTTTTATGATCCATGAAAGGCCTTGATCTCATAGCTGAAGACATAATTTCCTTAGGTGTCTGCAAGTACGTTGGATAGCTAAACTCACATTATTTTCAGAATCAACTACTAAAAAGAAGTTAAAAAATTATGTTGTCTAAACCACTACATGGCCATATGTGCAGAAGTCTTGCCTAAGGAGGTTGTGGAGTCTCCATCCTTGGAGATATTCAGTATGCACCTGATCATAGTCCTGGGCGATAAACTCTTGGTGAGTCTGCGCTATGTAGGATAGTGGGATTAGATGATCTTTCGATGTGCCTTCCAATTTCAGCCATTCTGTGATTTGGAGATTCTGTGGATATATGACATTCAGGTATGCAATTCATTTTTGGCACTTTAAATTATGGGACCCTAGGTGAACTACAGAATAACATATAGACAGGGTTTCATTCAGGGATTTAATCTTCTCTTATACTCAGAGATCGCTTCTGCAATCATCAAAATGCATCTGTCAGAGAGAAGAACCATATAAGGTTCTATTACGTCTCTCCCACTTGTCAATAATTAACACACAGTTGCTATTTAGGTCTTTCATATCCTCCTAAATGTTGGTTTTTTGTTTTGTTTTGTTTTAGTGGAGAGATAATAGGATTTTCATCTTTGGTTCACTCCAAGTGTTTAGTTCCCTGGTTTTTGCTACTTGATTTATAAATACTGGATTTTATTATTGTCCACCATATCTATTAAGTAGCAGCAGTTTTCAATGTTAGATTCTGCTCCTTGAAGACCTGTAAGGACATACGGGCTTTCAAACACTGCATGCAAATTGATGCCAGAGTCCTGCATTGAACAGGAAGCAAAATGAAAACTGCAACAAAGATCAAATATGATTTCCATTTTCCCCAGCTTCAAGTATAACAACTAAAATGAAAGTCAAATTTAAGAAAGCAAACTGTTTACACAAGAGGTATTTAAAATAATTACAGTAAAATATGTCATCATATTTATTCACCGGTAAGCCCCATTGGCATTAAATTGCCATGAGGCCAGTGTAAATCCTAACGCTCATGAATTTATGAAAATTTTACACAACTGATATGTATCGTCCATGATGTTAAGGATGAAAAAATAATTTTATTATTGCATTCTCTGTCTTATTTGTCATACATTGAATAGAGAAATATTATAACACACATTGTTTTTTTTTCCATTCTAAGTGCTCTTTTGTCGCTCACAAAAAATGCTTTCTACTTAAAACTTCATGCAAAGTAGTCTTATACTCAGAGAGAAGATAATGCATTTTTCTATTGATCCTTTTTATAGTCATTCATAAACTTGACTATTGTTCATTGTCATTACAGTGGATCTGGCACAATCACACACTACAATCAAAAAATGAACCTTTTAAGCCATTAAACTTGTATCTTCACTAGGGAACTATTCTATCACTGAAATTGGATGTAATAACAGTTTTTTCTTACTGTCTAGAACTGATTTGAAAATGGTGGGTAATCAAACAAAATTATCTGAGACTGCAGAATTGCATTCTAAAATGTCTCAACAGAACAGCTGTATTTTCAGCAGTAAGCACTTTTCAGGGAGTTTGGATGCCATAATATGTTTTTAGACAAAAGTAATGCAAGTGTAGACTGAAGAATGCAGTGTTTGTGAAGACAGTGTGAGAATTATTCCACCAGGAAAGTCAATGGGAATTTGTTTTACAGAAGATGTAACTGAGATGAAGAAAGAATCAAATTCCTCTGAACTTGTTCTGTGATACACCAGTTTAAAAATGAGTGAAACAGGCATAAATATGTCTTTCTGTGACAGCTCTTCTTAACTAAAAGAATCTGATTCTGTATGAGTGTCTCCTTCATTTCATATCAGTTTACAAAAGCTGAAGACATTGCCTATTTGCAGGCTCTCTGGTGCTGATCACATAGGAGAGAATAAAAGTTTGTCATTAGTGTGCTGGATGATGCATACCTATTGGTCTTAAAAGTAGCTTTGTGACCTTTGTCATCATATTATGTGGATAAAAATTAATATTATTTATTCAACATTTGCCACACTACAGGTGCATGCTGCTTCAGATGTTCTCTGTGAGTCTGTGGCTGATGAAGTCTCATCTGTCTCTGGTGGAGCTCTACGGATCATTTCTTTTTCACAAGAGCAGGACCTGAAATGAATTTACAGGGTATATTGGGTAAAATGTATTTTAAATCTTCTCATCTCCTGGATATAGGAATCTTCTTGGAGCCACTCTCATCCTGTCTATAGTCTACAGCCATGCTTTGTTACCTGGCACCTGCCATCTGTCTTCAGCATTAAAGGGTACAATCAAACATGAATGGCAAGACAAAACACACCAGAATTTAACCTAATGGTCAATTTTCTTCTCTTTCCACAGTACAAGTAATGGTTTTACCACTGTAAATATTAATTCCAATAGGAGGTGCATTCATACCTCTGAAAGCAGAACTTAACTCTGATACTGAAGTGGAAATAATTATGGAAAAAAATTAGAAATTACTGCAGATTCATAGCAGTATAAAACTATATCTCTAGGCTCCATGGTTATTAAGGAGATTGCAGTGTTATCGTAGTTTTATGCCAAATATTATGGTAAACTTTATATTTTTGAGAAATAGATTTTTTTTTTGTTATTTTGTGGGTTTATTTCAATATCAGGGTAAAAAGAACAAGCAATATATGTATGTAATATATCTGTGCTTGCTTCCACAAAAACTATTACAGTACCTCTGAAATTTGCTGTAAATGAAGCAGCAATTTTTCTTTAAAAAAAAATCCTGACATTTGTGTATCTGCATTTTAGTTAATGTTTTCAAACCACAGAAAAATAAAATCCATTTCTAAATGTTCTCATGAAGTGGTTTCTGTGGGAGTAGGCATCTAATATACTGTTTATTCTGATTTCTTTTGATTTCAACCACTGACAGAAAAACAATATGAGAAAATACAAATATTGTATTCATAGCTAGAAAAATAGAGAAAAAAATTTCATATCTGAATTACTTTCATACACTCATAGAGCTGGAATTATCCACTGATTCCTTTGAAGCTTTTTTAATGTAGTTAAGCTCAGAATTTCATACAGAGGAGAGAGAAGAAATGTAAATTATAAAATAAATATTATTTTAAGGTAAGATAATTTTCAATAGTTACTACCAAAATTATTTACTCAAAAACTACTGCAAATTAAAAACAAACAAACAAAAAAAAGTGAATGCTAATTCCTGCATATGTAAAATCCAATTGCTCTTTGGAAAATGGATTTTATAACAATATTTCAGATTACACTGGTCTGAAGCCATGCATGAATAAGAACAAAATTTTTGCATATTTACACCTATTCCGTAGTAAAACATAAGAAAATAATACTGTATTTTTTTAAAATGTAAATCCTATCTTTTTTTAGGATCTTTGTATACTTAGCATTTGAAAGAAAAGAAGGTCCTTAGAAATGGCATGCATAAGGTGTATTAAAAATGTGTATTCTGCGACTGCAAAGAAATATATCCTCATTTTATGTAGAAGGAGGTGAGAGCAAAAACTAACATCAAACTTGATCTTCAGTAGGCATAAAGAAACTCTTGCCAGCAGTGCCCAGTGACAGGACCAGAGGCCACAGGCACAAGTTGAAACACAGGAGGCTCCGTCTGAGTGCTGCGAACAGGGAGTGGCACGTGTTGCCCAGAGAGGTTGTGAGGTCTCCATCCTTGGAGATATTCAAAAGCCAGAACTCCCTCACAACCTCAGCCATTCTGCGTTTCTGTGAATCTGTGATTCTATGAGTGCTGTCTCCTGACATAAGTGAAAGTGTCTGGAAATTATTGTCTACATTTCAATGGGTGCCTCCAATACTGGAAGATGGCAATAGTTCACAAAGACAAGACTGTACAAAAACAAAGAACTGACCTTAAATTTGCAACATAAAAGACAAAAAGAAGCTGGGATAAAAATCTACAGGTTAACTCAACTCTGCCAAAGGGATTTGCATGAGAGATTAGATTCATTGTGCCTCCTAATCTGTCTGAAAGTTTGGAGGTTATAAAAGCTTGTGTGTTTTTTAAAGAAGAGAGAGAAGAGGTAATACATGTTTATGGATTCTTCTCTCCAACAAATTTATAGACAGCCTAGGTGATTGACTCATACTTGGAACCTGAGATTAGAAGATGGAAGTTAGTCACTTGGTTGTTACTGTGTCTAAGGAGGTCCTTCACAGTAGTATCTACCTAATATATCCTTGTCTGGGCTCAGGGGTTTCTTTGGCCCAGTCAGGGAGTTTCTCCCCAGAAGTACATCACAAAGGCAATACAAAATTTCATTTAGAATGTGATACATTGGGATTGAAGAAGTCCATAGACATATGTAAACATAAGCACACCATTTCAAGGCATGAAGAAAATTATTTACAAGTAAAATAAAAAATTTTCTGAAGACTTATCAATTTGGGAAATGAATAAAAAGCAGGCAGCAGACAACACATGATGACAAGGTAGCTGAGAAAACTGACAGAGGCCATTCAACTCAGGTTCATGACTCCACATGGGATACATAAGCATAAATAAAATTGTATGTTGTTCGATAACTGTCTAGTGACCTGTAAATTAGTAAAATTAAATACTTACAAGAGACTGAAATGGAGTGCCAGCATCTCATTTAATTCACTCCATCCAGTCACCCAAAAATATTCTAACAAAAGTGACATCTCACTCTCACTTATTTGAATCTGTTCATTAATTTTCCCTTGCATTACATATTCCATACAAGTTCCTTGTTCTCATCTTCAAATACTTTTTTACAACACTTTGATTTTAATTCTTCATTCTGACTTTACTTGTAACAATTCCTTCTAGTATTATCTATCTAATTTTTCCTCCATGTTTCATATGTAATTCCTTCATGTATTAAAAAGATTCATTTTCTTTACCAAATAAATATTGGTTTCCTCCTTTGTTTCTCTTTTTCAGTTTTTAGTTTCTTAATTCTGTATACATTAATCTTTGAATCTGCATGTGACTACTTAAAATGCTTGAGCAGGGAGCTTGGACCAAATGACTTCCAGAGGTCCTTTCCAATCATTCTGTGTGATTCTATGTACCCAGACATTAAGGATATACTTTTACTTTCAATTATGTTAATACAAATAGCACTGATTTTAGCAGGAACAGTATGTCTATACATCTAAGTGCAGATTTTACCTTTTTAGTTGTTTTAACAATACCTATGTGGCAAACACAGAAAAAAATCAACAGCATTCATCACCAAGAAGACAAGAACTGGTGCCCAGAAGCCTCCAGAAAAGAAAAGCCAATATATTAATCTGAAAATCAAATCAGATCATAAGAAATACAATTTCAAATCAAAACATTATCATATAGATCAGTTATTTCTAATTTCAATATTCTTTTGAGCTCCAGAGTTTTAAATACCACCAGAGAGATCACAGCAGGAGGAGGAAGCATTTATAATTCTATAATGATGCAGTACCACAGACATTTTCAGTACAGTTTCACAAGTCTGCCATTAAGGGTTGTTACATACTTCAAAGAAAATGTTGCCCGTCCGAAAAACATGAAAATCAAAACTTCCTATGAAAGGAAGGTTCCTTGTGTAAGTTGTATTTTTCCACCCATGGGACACACAGAAGTCTGGTAATAAGGAGACAGCATTATGCATCTTGAGCAATTGACCTCTACAGTACAAATTTTAAGGGGGGAAGTGGAAAAATGCAGAATGGACAAAAGTCCCAAAAAGTTCTTGTCTGTGACTGAACTGACTTAATTCTATCCTGAAGCAAAATACATTCATTTTCCAAATTATTTCTCTATTTTAGAAAATTTTATTTAAAAAATATTTTAAAAAACTCACCAACAAAAAACCTCAACACAATGAATCAACCAAGACAGAGCTTTGAAGAGGAAAATAACACCCAAAAGCCCCTCCATAATATCTATGGTGGGCATGGAGACAAAGAATTTCAGATACTGAAAAACCAAATAAAAGGGAAAGGAACAGAGTATTTAGAGAACTATTTCTATATTTCAGAGTTTTGTATTTTTTTAGCAATTAAGTTCCAATTTTCCTTTTCTCCTGTCCACTTTAACACAGTTGAACCAGTAAGATGACCAGTTCCACCAGCTGTTCATAAAACACACATATAAGCTTTTTCTATTGATAAGCCCTTAGAACTGTTAAGTGCCAGAACAATGGTACTAAGAAGTTTCAGTTGGTTATATAGCTTTAGAAAAAGTAGAAATATCAGAGCTAATAGGAAACTATTTTATTAAATGCTGGTTTTCTCAGTTTCTCAATTGCCTCTGCATAAAAAGTGGCACTTTTTTATGAGTTTACACTGTCCTCCAAAATTAGCAAGGGTCCAACTAAACTTGCTGAAAGCTTAAAAACTGGTGCCCTGAAGAATTCTGTTTTCTTTAGTTTCTCAGCTATCTGCTCTTGTTCCTATAAAGACAACTGTTACAAAAAGAAAGAGGAAAAGATTTTCCCACAGTTTTCTTCTTTTGGAGCAATTTTTAATACTTCTTTGAAAATGTACTTTTGATGGACATCATTTGCTTTGCTTGAATCAATTACCCTAGATTTATTACCTCTGGGTGTCTCTGCTGATATTAACCTCAGTTTATTACAGATAATCATATTCATGTCTTCAGTAAGCTAGACTGTAGTACCTATGGATACTCCTGACCTTCTGCTTTGGTTTTGCTTTGCAAAAGGCCAAGTACTCAACACACAGTAAGAGTGTTATGTGTGTGCCCCCTGCCCCCAAGGGAAAGGGAGAGAGTCAAAACCCACTAGAAGTAAAACTTAAAATGGCAAGGTTTAAATATTTACACAGAGGAGCAAAAATTAACAACAGAATACAATATAACACATATATATACAAATGTGAAAAGAAATAACAACTCAGCCGAGCTGCTACCCAAATAATACAGATTCTAACCACCCAGACCACAAAAACACCCCAAAAGACTCTTCCTGAGAAAACTCCCAGCAAGAGAGGAGAGGAAAAACCTATAAGATGTTTACTTCCCTAGGTAACGCAGCAGTGGGTTAGCAGTGAGGCCTAATCTCAGCAAAAGCAGTGGCAGCATGTCCTCTCTGGGCTGGGGCAAAGAGTAAAAAGAGGCAAAAGCTCCACCTCCCTCTCTTTTTATACTCGAGATGACATCAGAATATGGTATGGATTATCATTGGCCAGTATCAGTCAGTGTTAGCTGGCTTGACCCAGCTCGAGTCAGCTGATAATCCAAGGCCTACTGTAAAACTAAAGCCTAAATTTAGGCCTACACCTACTTAAACCCAGGACACCTTCACAAAATATATCCAACCATTTTCTTGATTTGTACCTGTCTGGCAAGAAATCTAATGCGTTTCTTATCTTAACATAAAGATATGTAATTGGTGAAGAAAATAACTTTTACAAAATCACAGTCCTCCATTTGGGCTCTCTAGGAGAGAGTAGACTGCTGAAATTTGCATTAACAGAAAATAATACTCTATGTTAATGTAATTCATCTTCGTTCCTTTTTTATGAAAAAACAGTTTGTGCCATCAATGAACTCACTATCTCTATTCGTGGAGATATTAATGTGAAAGGTTGCATCAACCTCCTCTTCTAGGTTTTATTAAATTAAGGTTTTCTCCATTCATCTTATGTGTTTACCACAATTTAAGCTTAGAAATAATAGAAAATACATATAATTTTGAAAAATAAGTCTACTGAGTCATTATAATTTTTACCATTTCAGTTTATGCTCCTATCTTTAATCCTATCTTTGGGATATGGAAAAGCAGAATAATATTTTTATTTTTTATTTTGTTTTGTAGCAGTTCTTCATTGTACAGTACTACATTGATGCATAGCACAAACCTAGGACTGAGAGCAGTGTTTCTTCATAGCCAGCAAATTTATATTCTGACTTCTTAAAATTTTAATAACAAAACAGTATGCCAAAGTCTAATAAGCAGTACATGAATACTTTATTCAAATACCCTGGGAGAACCCACTCACGAAGTTTCTTTTCTATGTTTTCAACCTTTCCTTTCAAATTTTTGGATAACAGGTTAACTTATATTTAAAATTGAGAACCTAATTAAAATCTAATAACTTTAGTGTGTATACTTTCATTAAGATACCATGCAGAAAATTGCTGATTTTTCTGAATCTTCAGCATCTCTGTTATCCAAATTTCTCATAGGACTATCAGTGACTCATATCAGATCATCCAATCCAAATACTGAGTTCTAGAGCAGTTTAGTTAATTTTCTAGAATAAAACCTAACAATTTATTTGCATGTGTACAAAAACAAACCATTAAGGGAATTGTGACTCTAAGCTAAACAGATGACATTTTATTCTCAGTTGCTTAGTATATAAGGTACATAGGGATTTGAAATTGCCTGAAAAATAATCATAAATATTTATTCTGAATAAGAACTGTAGACTTGATGTAACTGCACATTCTATGTATTTGAGACAGGATGGAAAATATGTATTTTGTGGGCTGGAAAAGGGAATAAGAAAATCATTCTCATGTGCTGTTGTTCCCACAGAAAGGAATTTGAAAGATTCTGACTCTACAAGTTCATAAAAAGTTGATGGAACAAACTTTTCAATGCTGAGAAATCTTCTTCTTCAGATATAATAATCAGCATCCTCTCCTTGGGTTCCCAAGCTTACAGGCTAAGGTATTTAGTCTCCTTGAATAAACTATGGCATTTAGTTGCATATAATATTCTCTTAAGGGAAATCCTGGTGACTTACATCTCTTTTTTTAGAAAAATAATTATAATTTAAACTGTTCCCTCACAGACAATAAAACAGAGATATATCCTTACTGATTAACTGAAGAGTGTCTGAGAGAGTAAGAGTTGCAGAATAGGGCTTCCTTTATTTAAGAAACTTGGTCATGTCAACACCTAGCAGCGGATATAATGGAACCCATTATGTGTTCGTACAGCACCAAGCATCAAGTTTGGTGTTTGCACAGCATTGATCATATGTTGTATTGCAATACATTTTAAAAATAATTGCAGTTCTTTCTTCACAATAGGTGGTCATTGTATACTGAAGCATTCATATGAAAGCATAGAGATGAAAATGGACAGCTAAAGTAAACAAAGTTCGTGGCGGAGAAAGGACTTCACAACACAAATCTATGAGATTTAAGTGAAGACATTTTATTCCACACAGCACATGGGTTATATAGGGTTACAGGTACATCTTATTGTCTAAAAAGGTCTTACCCCAACACATTAGAACTTCTAATTGGTTACAAGCTTATATCTCACAAGTCCGGTGTTTACATTATCTCATCCTGATGTTTTCAAATTCATGTCCTGAGACGAGCCAGGCAGTTGGGATGCTCCCAAGGATATACTTGAAGGGAGTAACCAAGGCCTAACAGACAAACAGCAGGTGTGTGTCCTTGCTTGGCTACCATATCAGCAGGATTCTCACAGCTAAAGCAGTTTGGATTGCTCAGAAATTCACTTTCTGCAAGCAGTCTCTCAACAGACAGCAGGCTGTAGGTAACCAAAAGTATGGACACAAGGCACGCACAGCTGCTGGGCCTCTGCGTTGAAACACTCTTGTATTTTTGATTCTGCTTTGAAATTCCCAAGGAAGGCTGTGATTACTTTCTTTGGGACCAGGATGCTGTCCTCTACCTCACTTGAAGTGTGACCAGCCCACTCAGTGTCTTCTTGAAATCTACACGGTAATGTTATTGCATATATAGTACAGAAAAGACATTAGCTAATGACCTTAGCTATCAGCACAGGTACCCTAGTCAGAATTTTATGCACAGGCCTGTACTTTGGTACAACTTTCATGAACAGGAGCCTTGATATCCTAATATCATTGCTTTTATGTGACTGTGTTACTGAAATTTTAAATTCATATTTGAGGACAGTCACCACTGTCAGTGTACAGTGAATGCAGTTGTCATGGTATGAATGATGGCACACTGATTCATGCTGCACAAAGAAAACTACTCTTGAGAGATGAAATGCAGAGCTGTATGCTTACCTTGCAAAGGACTTCACATTCTCTTGCAAGAAACATGTAAGTAAGCTAAAATATTTTGTACATAAAAGATGAATTTGAAAGAACTTGTATTTAACATAGGAGAAAATAGGAGGGAATATATGAACAGTAACATCCTGAACAGATCCTTCACATTGTCTTTTGTTCTTGAGAAGGGCACTAAGGAACTCTTAAGTTTTACTGCTTACCTGTGAATTAAGTTGAGAATAAATATGGCAACTGTACTAGAAGACTAGAAAATTCACCAGGTTGTTCTGTTCTGCGTTTCTTAAAAAACTGGTATGAAAATGTACATGACCAGGTTTCAGGATTTTATCTTTAAATTTTGAGAGCAGTAGATTTATTTTATATAGGACTTTTCCCTTGAAGATATGAAAACATCACATGTATTTTACAGAAAACTAACGGAAGTACAGTGCCTAGCCTGAAGTCATCCTGCAGCTGCAGGAACACAGCATGCAATCCCCTCTGATCAATACACTGCTTCTACCTATATTATTTCTTATTAGAGTGCAATTCAAGCTCCAGTACCATCTAACATCTGTCTCTAGACAGGGGCTTGTATTTCTACCTGCTTGCAGGAAACAATGTCAGACAATGAAATGCCAGCCTTGCAATGACAACCTGTGATCTCCATACTACTACAGTCCAACTTTGTTGACTCTGAGACTTGGCAAAACCATAGCACCAAGAGGTACAACCATGCTTTCTGAGATCAGACAGAAAGCATATGCAAAAACTAGACAATATGTTGATTCAAAAATTCATTGGCAGATGAACAGATATGACCATTAGGAGAAGGATTATGCTTTTGCAAAATGTCTGTGGAAATTATTTTTAAAAAGAGAATGCTTGGTGAACAACATTTTTCTTGCAGAAAAACATCTTGTTACCTAATGGATGGAACTAGTGGGCAACTTGCTGACTTAAAGACTTGTCACCAGGATTTACTATAGACAGAAAATGTTTTTAGCTGCACATGGTGACTAGCAAAATAATGCAATTTAAAATACTACCTTAAAGCATAGCCCTTCCTTCAAAGGCATCTATCCTTTCATAAGCATAGAAATAACCTCTATGAAATGGACTAGAAAGTGTATTTGAATGAACAGAATAGTCAGGATGAGACTAGTGACTCTGTTCACAATTCTCTGATGGTTTTCAAGTCTTTGGAATAACATTACTTTCTCCTCTTTTTGATCAATCTGCACCACACAGAGCAGGAGATACTCCTGCTGTAAGAGAGAATATGATGTTTTTTAAGAAGTGATTTTATTTTACTTTAAGATGATTTTCAACTGCCTACCCATAATACTTCTTCAACTGCACTCATCAAAACAAATTTATTCAAGAAAATCCTTTTTGAAACTATGGATATGAATTTAGAGTACAATCCCTGTTTGGATAGTAACACATTCAGAACACAGTACAACATGTATTGAACTGAAAGACAAACATTGATAGATTGGAATTAGAATTTCTGACTAATTGAACCCTGCATGATTTCCTGAACTAATGTTGTGGTGACATAAGACCCAGAAATAACTTCATGCCACTTACCATTGCTGGCAGTAGTTATGACAGTGGCCTCTATCCTACCTCATTTTTCCAGGACTGTAAAGGTACCACTGGAAGTAGAAAGGTATCTGATCAAAAAAGTGAAAATTTAAAGATTCATCAGAAGAAAATCTTATATGTTTGGTGAAGGTAACCTACTAGAGATCTAGATATTTGACCAATTCAGGTTTACTTCTCCTGGAACTTGAAATTACTTGTCCTGTAATTAAAAGCAGTGTTCTTTCTTAAATTGCTCAACATCTTAAAAGATAAACGTAAATATCTAGTCACAATTCTTTACAATCCTTCTCAAGGTTAAGTATAAAAAGAAGGAAACTCTTTATCATATTTAAATTCACATATAATTTATTGATAGTAAAAAAATCATATTAGTGCAGAGGGTATTTTGATCTACATTTCCACTGCTTCCCTAAGTGCATAGTAAGCATTCATAAGTGGCTGTAAGTCATGAGTATCAATAAGTTGCCTTTCCACTGATCATATGAACATATTAAAATACTTACTAACATTTATTTACATTTTATACACTCTTTAAAGGCAGAATTCTAAAACTGAAAAACTGAAATTTACAAATGTATATGTTGGCAAAATTGATACAGACTTCATTCATGAAACTTTGGTAGCAGTGTTATTTTAGTCCACCAGAGTTCTGAAGACAGAAGAGAATAAATCCACCTCACAAATAATGTGTCTAATTAGGTGTCTCAAGCAAAAAATTTTAATCAAAAGACTGCATAGAAAAAAACATGAAATTAAAAAAAAAAAAAAACAGAAAAAAGATGACGGGAGAAAGAACACACTTCTTCACTTTTCAGTCAGGTTGCCTCCATTGAACAAGTCAGCAATCAGCAAAGTTACATAAATATCTCTTACCTTGAGAAAACAAAGTTACTGTGACTCAGCTGAATAGCAGGGAAATCTCACTTCTGTCAATATAATGAGACTCACATATTGACCCAGATGAACATGACACCAAACTATTTTACAAATAAGTATGGTTCCTCACTTCTAGCCTTCCTATTACAAATGTAGGTCCAATAAAGCAAGAAAATGCAGCCTATTTCTAATCAAGGAAGAATAAGAACCTTTAACTTTGATATTCCAGTTTCTAAAAAGGTTTTCCTCTAATATTTTCTTTTAAAATTCTCTTTCATGATAATCAATGCTTCAAAAGAACTTAGTTCACATCCAAAACTTGGAACTTGTGGAGATCTGACAGAATTAGTATTAGAGTAGCACAATGCAGTTGTATTTAAAGTCTATGTGAGCACAATTATTTAATCCTGTGATTATTATGTAAATGCTTTTTATTAAATAAATGATAATCAGAGTTCATATAATTAAAAAATAAAATAAAATNCTTCCTTCCTGAAGACGAGTAGCACTTAACCTTTCCATATGAAGTACACAGGCAAAGAAATGTGAAAGCAAGAGAAATTGGTATATACATTACATATTACATTAAATACATATGAGAGGTGGAGTGAATCTGCGCACATGTATGTGCACATGTATTTCTATATGTATTCAAGGCTCTTTTCATGACAAAGATAGTTCAGATCAAATCAAGCTATAACAGCTCATGAAAAACAGTCTGATTACATTCAGGGGGACACACGTGTTTGCAGAGGTACACTGTTTTTACACTGTATTGTTAAATTAATCTTCAGAAGTGGTTATTCATTCATTTCTGTACCTCTAAGAGACTTTCAGGCATTTTCATTAAATAAATACATTGAACAGCAAATCCTAAAGGAAAGGGAAAAAAAAAAAAGAAAAGGAGCTTGTAGACATTTATTTGAAAGGACTCAAGGATTTACTCTTATATAGCAATAAGCTTTCAGCTTCTCTGAACACCAACATGAGTTGATAGATAAATTCACATGTAATTTTCAGAACAGGGATCACTACAGTGGTGAGGAATAATGAATATTGATTGCTGATGTCCATGTTGGATTTCAATAAATAATTTTACAGATGAAATTAAGAAAGATATTGGGCCATCTAAAAAAAATATGAAAAATGGATTGAGTCAAGTCTACTGCAAAGCATTTTATCATATGCACTGGACAAGCATACAGTACTGCCATCCCAGTGTCCTCGCTGAGGTTTAGGGTTTGCATTCTCTGGAACAGCCTATTAATATTTAGGCTTAAGTCCACTGTTGTGTTCTCATATTTGTAGTCACAGAATACACGGCGAGATAGTTCACAGTATCAGTGTAGCCAGCCTGTTGTGCCAACATAGTTAGACTATCCTTTATGGAGATGTGAATTTGGTTCTTTATTTTGGGCTCTGATCTGGACAAGTGG
The DNA here is from genome assembly GCA_013396695.1 of Sakesphorus luctuosus. NCBI lineage: Eukaryota > Metazoa > Chordata > Aves > Passeriformes > Thamnophilidae > Sakesphorus > Sakesphorus luctuosus. The sequence goes on from VWZD01006877.1 coordinate 87,849, forward strand.
CTTCATTAAAATGAACACTGCTTTTTCCTCCTATAGAGAGTCATTATTTAGGTTGCAGATACAACTCTGTGTTTGATCATCTCAAGCCTTAGCATAATTTAGAATTAAACTACCCAAGGAACATTTAAATGCAGAGTCATCTGCATCCATGAGTCACTTACACAACCTCACTGAGTGCCTATCCTTCCATCCCTGAATCACTAGGAGTTTTAACATCAGTTTCAATAAATGCAATACCAGAGTCTTAATCCCAGAAGCAAAAACAAACATGCATTTTCTCCAATAACTGTATAATGAGAACAATTATGCCATTCCTCTCAATATGGCTCATTATAGATCTAAATGACAAAAATGTGCACATTTCTTAATGCCACATAAATACAAACTAGCATAAAGCATTTGTTAACAAAAATTAGTTAATGATAGCGATATGTTGCTTGTAATACATTGAAACATGCCTCATGTAGCAGTCTTGTTTGGATTATCAGCTTGGCATTGTGAGATTACCTGTCTCTGTAAATACTCGCATACAAGGAATGATTTTTGTTGCAAATAGGAAGGAAAAAAATCTTGTCTTAGAAACATGGACTTCATATTACGTCTAAGTATGGATCCAGGCACCTTGTTGTAAGTATCTGGATTTGTATATTTGTGTTTGAGTCTTTGCTGATTAAAGGGTCTGATCCTGCTCTCACTGCATGATCAAACTCTCAGCACACTAAGCTCCGCATGCACTATGTTTTTCCAGTGTTCATTATATTACATTGCTGAGAAGAAATAGATAAGATGTATTAATAAAGCATCACAATGACTTAAATATGAGGTTTGAAGATTATTTCTGACTTTCATGTCTGGTTTTGCAGAATTTGATAATTAGACACAGTGAAAAAATATTTCTATTCCTTGTCTGTCTTCAAATTCAGTGCTAAAATAATTTGGTTTACTTTTAGTTCTTTTTTAGCAATATGCTAATTAAGAAAAATTTAAAACGTCATCACTTTTTGCTACAGTTTCTCAGAATTTGTGTAAATACAGAAAAACTATCATTAATAAATTCAAAAACAAATAAACAAAGCAAAACTCTTCATTTGTTGGGAAAAAATGGTAAGAAATGCCTTTCAGGACATTTCCACAGTAACACTTGTTTGTTTGTTCTTAGTGAAAAAAGATTTGGGACAGAGGTGGAAGCTGGGGAAACTAATAAAAAGTTAATTTTCCATTAATTATGTTTTATTAGCTCTATGAAGTAACAATTTTTCCTCAATTAAAATGGAAGAAGCAACTTTAAATATACAGATACATTCTAGAAATTAAAAGGAAAAAAATTCTAAGAACTAATGGAAAAAAAATATTTTTAAGTCTCTCCCACTTAGGGTTACATGTTATCTCCTGCCTCAACCATAATTTACACTGGTTTCATACAGAACCATTCAGTTGTTAGATAAAGTTCTTAGGACACTTGGTCCTAGCACTGAATGCCTATTAAAAAAATACACTTTATGGAATGCTAATAGGAAGCACATAAATAGATCATTAAATTATTTTATTATCCAAAAGTGGAATTCTCTATACTGACTAACATTCCCATAAGTCAGATAGTGACTGGGGGGAACATAAAAAAAGAAAAAAGGTAATTTCCATTGCACGGTGCCTTATGGAATTTCAAACACTCAGCATCTGTCCTGTGCAAATTAAAATCATTTATGGTGACTCAGAGGACTAGACAATTTTTAACATGCATTTCCCCATCTGCTGGTAGATATATATGTTTCTTTCAATGTATTTTAAAGCAATATGAATTATTGTGCAATTGCAGCAATATTTTCAGTAAAACTACTTTTTTCTTACTCATTTTCACCCTCTTCCCCATTGAATTGCTAACTCTCCAGACTGTAAAATGTTCATATCCCCAGTTACTGACCATTTATCTTTCTTCGCTACTAGTAGAACAATGTCCATTCAGACGACAGCTCAGAATAGTTCATTTTTGCCTCTATATTTTTGGACCATAGAACCGTCATGGATACTATATAAATAGAAGAACTTATGGGATGTGGAGTGCTGTAGTGCTTATATTCTTGTGATTAGCAGTGTGCAATTTACTGTGTTACAATTTAGGTGATTCACACCATCTATCTGCTAGTAGAACTACCTTGAACCATCTCTGGGAAATTTCATATGATCGATATTTTTATTGTCTTGATTAGAAGCAAAATCTCAATTTTTGACATTTATCAAGAAAGCAAACACTGCAGTTCAAAAGTTTACAGGATTGTTTCTACTAAATCTCCCTTTTTACATACTTTCAGAGGAAAGAAACCTCTGAGTTAAAATGAGATTGTTGGCAAAGAGTGTTCAGAAAGGAATAAAAAGCAGAATGATCATTATGTCTGAACTGGTAATAGAAGCACAAGCCACAATCATCAGATAGCTCATCATGTTGGCACCCAAAGAAACAAAACGTCTATCGTGCTTTAGTCTCACCATCCAATGAGCTTTTGAGAACAGAATAACTCTGATATCTCAACAACCTGTCTGTAGGTTGTTGAGGACCTGAGTAGCTAAAAAGATATGTGTGCTCTGTGAAACGTGAGGGTGCTCTGTCCCTGCAAACCTAGCATGCTGAGAAACCAAGAATCTGAGTGCCAGGCTATCTTGCGCTCTCAGTTCCTAGGCTCTGTGTCAGACTGGAGTCAGCTTGCCATGCTGGTACTCTAAATTTTTCTTAGCTCTTGGAATTTCACTGAAAGTCTTGAGACAGTGTCAGTTCCAGCAGTTCTTCATTTCTCGGTGTTGCTGAAAAAAAGGGCTCAGCCTCCTGGGGATGAAAATGCACTGTAGTTGCCAGCTACTGAATTTGGCTTTTCAAGTCAAGTTGAGAAATTGTGCTTCCTACTCTGTACTTCACCATTTTCATTATTCATATAAATCTAACTTCTCTATTCTTTTCTATTTGAATTTTGTATAACCATATACCTAGATTATGTGGCAACTCCAGAGGCTGGTGGCACCCCCAAATGGGGGGATACTATCACTATCTTCTTACAATCATGGTCATGACAGTCATCATTATCCTGTATACTGAATGAGGAGATGCAGAGCAGAGAAAGCTTTCCAAGAGGCTTTATACTATCAGTCTCAGAAAAAAATTCAACTCAAAAGAAAACAGAAGACCAAGGAAAAGTGTTAGAGTTGAGTTAAGAAACAATCAAATCCAATAGAATAGAACAAATTTCTTCCTTTTATTCAGCGCTGGGATCATGGGGGATAATTCCACCAAAGACATGTTCATCGAGACTTTTGTGTTTCCAGGTTTACATACTTAGTTACAGTTGAAAACTCCTCCCCAAAGTTAAGCAGTATATTTTGGGTGACTTTTAACAGATCTAGTGGGCTACTCCTATCTCTCCAGTCCTATATTTCCTTTAAACTAAACAATGTTACTGCTTCAAGCCTCAACCTAGACAGGTTTTCTGATTTATTTCTTACAGCTTAGAATCTAATCTAAACAAGGTTTTAGTTTATTTCTTGAAGTTCATCTTACAGTTACAGGGTTAAATTCCTCTTTGTCTAAAGTAATGCATGGTTAAGATAACCGACAGACTAAGGTACAAGCTAAAATCAAAATTAATATAAAATACAAAGTTAGTACAGGTCTGATTAAAAATTAGTAAAGACCACCATAGTTTAATGGAGAATGGATAAAATCCATTTTCTTGAAGGGTCCCTGTATCAGAGTAAAAGTGAATTTCAGGAAAAATTGTGGAAATACAAATGTCAAAGAGTTCAATCAGATATTTTCTTTATGTCCTAAATAAAGTCTTGTTTACACATATATGAGGAAAGCAACAACAGCAACAAAAATATATATATTGATTAGGAAAAGTTGTTTCATAATGTATATAATTCAGAGTGGATATGGTTAATTTGGAATCGCAACTGGCACTAGGATGAAGTAGTTAGGTCTTTCTAAGTGCATGACTGAGTCATCATTATACAGTCTTAACTTTAAGACATCTTGAGTATGGAAGAATACTTACTGAAAATTCTCCTCATCTTCCTTCTGAAGCCAAATGCAGCAGCTATGCAAAAACCTTTTCTTTACCAGCTGGAAGGAGTTGCCCAAATCTAATAACTGACAAAGACATGCCCATCAATCTCAAAACTCCTTTAAAATATTTGCAACAATTACTCCAGAAAAAAACTCAGACTGGCTAGACATTAGGAAAACTCAGGGTAACTGATCATCCTAGCTTTTTCTGGTAACTATTTTCCATATGCATTTCTACATAAAATCTGAGTAGATCAGAAGTAGAAGTCCCAAATATAAAAATCAACTATAACTAGTCCATTCTGAAGTGTAGTACATTTTGGTGCTGAATTAAGTGATTTACAAAACAGAAAAGCCTACAGAAAATCTGAAAATAGAAGCAGAAATTTCTAACAAATGTTTTATCAATCAGTTTTTATTTACTGCTATGCTTACTGTATAGTTCAGCAAATTAAAATCAGATGTACTAAATTTCCATGTATCAATTGTGCCTCACTAATCATTGTTTTATTCTATGGAAAGACCATGAGCACTGTGCTATTGTTTGGAAAATTTTGTACACTTTTCTTCAAATGACATTTTTCAGTACACTGACTTGAATTGGGTACAATACTGAGATCTTCCCATTGGTTTAAGGAATTCCATAGTTTAAACTTGTTGCAATATAGGAAAGACTTGTTCTTCATCTAAAGGACTAAAACACAAAACCCATTGTGTAGTCACAGTCAAGTTATCAGGTTAGTTTGGGTATCTCTGTAGGTGGATATACAATGATTTCTCCTGGAAAGCTAAAACTCACTACATGGCATTTTATGCATGAAGGAGATCAAGTCAATCCTCTGAAAACATTCAATGAGATTTGTATATATACTTCAAGAATTATTTTGATGCTACAATTTTATAAGCTTTACCATTTTCTTTTCATTTAGATAGGGTTAAACATTTAAATTACCCTAACTACTACTCTGATCTACTCTGCCACCTATATTTTTTCAGTCTAACATTTTTATCCAAATGAGTATAGAAAATTATATCTTATCTGGCAATGCTGGAATCACAGCTCCTCAACCTACTTGCCATGTTCAGCACGTACATTAGTTGTTAACATAAAAATAGCTCCTACAAATCCATAACAAACAAACAACATGGCTAAATTTTCCTACTTAAAAATGAAGATAGGAGTCTTTATGCATTCCAAACTTTAAACATAGTTCCCTTGGTCTGTTTAAGGTGGAAGTGATAACACGGCTGGTTTTCTAAAACTTTTTGGCTATTGTTTTCAATTGCTTTATGGTAGAAGCTTAAATGCATAAAGCATATCAACTGCTTCTGATACTGACCTACGTTCTTGGCTGAGGCCCCTAGACTTAAGTGCAAAAGGTTCTTTACACTGTCATAAGTACAAGAATCATAAAATGAAATATTACTGGATTATTATTTTAGAAGTTTCTTAATACTAATTGAACAACCTTTCCACACAGTAACCTTGGGTATATTATTTCTTATATTTACCTAATTTCTATAAATGTATTTTTTTCTGTGAAGTAGTGAGGATTGGGCTTGCCTCTCATCTTGAATTACAGTACATTTGTAATATAATTAAAAAATAAAGGTTCTGTACCTTCTTATATAAACCTCTAATATATAGAAGTGACCACAAAGCTATAACAGCAAATAATTGTATGTGCTTAATTTTGTACTACTCATGATTTATAGTGTATCTGCTAAATACTACTCATGTATTTAAACTTATGTGCTTTAACATATTGAGCTTGTGTAAGGCAGTATTTTATAAGCTCATTATTTATTTTTCAGCTAGTACTGATTTTTTAAAAAAGTCCATAATGTAAGGTCCTACTTTCACTATCTTTGATTTTAAAATAATTAATCTGATTGAGCATCTACAATACATTGCAGCTGTATGGTTTCTACATATGTATGGTAAATTCAAGTGCTGAAAAGTACTGTGAAAAGTACTGACTTTCTTAGGTATAAAAAATAGTAATCAGTAATCTTAAAAAAGCGTAGTGGGTGTCTTCCTTAGGTTATTCAATTTATTGTCCAATTTTTTCAATACATTTCTACAACTAAAACTAACCTGATTCTTTTGCTTCATTATACAGATCAAGAATTTCTTTGTTATCTTGCCATTTTTATTTTTTTCCATATTATCATCATCATTTTAAGAAGTGCATCCCATTGTATCTATTTCCAGTTGTATTATAGCATTTGTCTTACAGTAGAGCTTACCAACAATCAAAAGTTTGTACCAATGCTATCCACAAATCTAATGGAAAGAACACAAAAACACTCATGCTGTAACACAGTAAAGGTTTACCCAGATTATACCCTGTCTCCTATAGTGGCCATTATCAGATAATTTAAATGTCTTTAAGTGTTATTGAAACTCTAACTGTCCAAATCCCTGTGCCCTACAATGTAATGAAATGCAGTGCCTATGAGGTAGAGCTGATGCTGCTTCAAACCACAAAACCTATGCAGCTGTATTTTCACGTGTCAACACCCTACACTGAAATGTTCTTTATAAATCATGCTTCATTCTAAATAAAACCATAAAATTATTTTTACTCCCTCTATTTGCATTTAGTAGGGAATTTTTCTGTTGTTAGTTCTCTAACTGGTCTTCAAGCCTGAAAAGGGTTCAATTTCAACAACTGCGGAGTTATATCATTAGCTGTTCCCATTTTTCTTTTTACATCTTCCTTTGATGAAGTGCTTACAAAAAAATGTGGGCTGCTGCTGCCTGGAAAATACAGGCTATGACATGAGCTGTGCATGTCTTCCTGTTAGTCATCACTCATTCCCCTATGTGTGACTATCCAGGTGCTGCACTTGGGGTTATATTTGGTTTGCAAGTTCTTGACAGTACAGATTGTCTCTTTTTACCTCATGAGTTTGCATTGAATCTAGTACACAATACTCAGTGTCAATAACTAAGTCTCATAGCTGTCATAATAATATGTAGAATAAACTTCAGCCTCTCACTGACAATCTCTTGATTTTATTATATTTAAAAATATGCACCCTCATAAGAAGGTTTGTAGTATTGCCCTAATGTGATTCCCCAAGCTATGCTTTTCAAATATGTATCCACTCTGCTTTTATGTTATTTCTAGATTTATGGCACCCTTGTGAATGTTCTGCCAATAAATTGCCAGTCCTGCATTATTCATTGAAATAATGCATAATACCGTAGGAATCCATTTCAAAATAATTAGCACTAGTAAGCCCTTTAAATTTAACAATAGATGAAAAGCCATCTGCGTGCTGCTTTAGATTCGTTAAGTAACAAAGTCTAAGTCAAGGTATTTCAGAAGCTTAACATAGCAAAATAATTAGAGCCAAAGCTAACAATAATTACACATTTGTTTAAAATAGTTCCAAGGGGGTTGAATGCTAGTATACCTTCTTTTGACATAGAAGCTAAACAGGCAACCCAAGAGAGCTCCAATCATTGTGAGTCATAAGCATTTCAGCCACAGGATCAGTGCTGTCTACAGGGAGACCTTTATATCTAAAGGCAGATCTCTTATATATTAACTAACTAGTGAGGATAAAAGAAAGAATTACAATATTGAAAGTCTGACTTTTAAAGATAATCCACCTTCCAATCATCATTCAGCTAGACTTCCTCCATGAATACAGTCCCAAAGAGGCTGCATAAGCTCCCTAATACATGCAGTCAACAGGAAGCTGGAGGATTCCCAGATGGTCAGAGTTCTCATAACAAAGTAAAGAACACAAAGAGATAGTCAATGAAAACGGTCAACACCAAAACAAATCTGAACTTCTACTTCTTCCACATGCATAAGTATTTCTTCCATCTTCAGAAATTTCAGCATCTCATATTTTAAGTAGTTTTCAAGATAATGGCATTGTCAGTAGATACTGAGATGGAGCTGCTGCTCATCTTTCTATGACCTCCCATAGATTGCTGAAGAAATTGAAAAAGGCCTCAGGTGTGTTCTCGTTTTGGACTAGAGAAATTCAAAGTCACATCTCCACTTTTCAAGCAGAGGTGACACTATCATTAAAGTAGTCTGACTGGGAGAGACTCCTGACTTTTCCACTGAAGCTGAGTATCTGCCTCTAGATTAAAAGAGCAATAGGGTGGTTTTGAAGCTGAGTTTTAATTAAATTGTGGGAACAAGGAATGAAATAGAAAAACTCTCAATTTACAATCTCTGCTTTCTGTTTCTTTTATGCATTTTCTTCAGGTATATGAAAAAAAAAAAAAGACAGAAATATTCTAGATGTTTATTCAGGCCAGACACAGGTTTCTTCACCTTTTGAAACAAATCATTAGACCTTTTTTTATTATTTCTCAGAACAGTTTCTTTTTAGTCAATGTTTCCCTGGACTTTTTTTTGTGTAGGAACATGCATGAAAGTGCTGTTCCAATACTTCACATGCTGCCCAAATTTGAGTGGCCTATCTTGCTCATCAGCAATTTAACTCTTCTGTATGAGTCCTGATCAACAGCAGCATTTCAAAGTAGTTCAGAAACTTTGAACAAATCCTATGCTGGCTAGCAAAAGTACGCCAAAGAAATTTTTACGCAGACTTCTTCAGGAGTTGAACATTGCCCAGCATGAAGTAATATGTAGTATTTATGGAACAGGTATTACGTAAAAAAACCCTTTTGTTCGATTTATCATCTGTGTCAGAATATAGTATTTTAGTTCTCAGTTATTTTCCTGCAAATGGTTTTGGGTGCATACACCATAAGGTTGAATGTAAGGGATGTTAGAAATTACATCCCTGCTGTTAGATTTTTTTTTTCCATGATGCATTTATTAATATACTCACCATGAATATGTCTATTTTTAAAGCATCTGATGCCCCTCGCCTTCACATCATGTTCCATAAATTCACCAGGCACTCTGTGAAGTGCTTTCTTTTTTCTGTTTTAAACTGATCTCTCTGGTTCTCTCAGGGGTTATGTGCATGTTTGGTGGTAGCATGCTACCACTGATGCCTACAGGTTCCTGAGAGTCTGCAGAAGCATGGAGAACTCCTTGGGGCTCATCACTGGCAATGTCTCCTTTTCCTTCAGAGGCTATTTTTCTCAAAATTTAAACACCTGTAAATGGGCAAAAGTATCAGATTTTCTCTGTGAAAAGTTCTAAAGATTTTTAGATTTTCAATTATAATTTTGTACACAGAATCGGAGCAGAAGTTTTTAGAAGATTTATTTTAATTTCTGAGTTAAGTACAATTTCAGGTGCTTTTCAAGCTCAAATTTGTGCTTCCAAATTCACTGTTGTTCCTTTTTCAAACCAGAAACTGCAGCATAACTGCTGCAGGCTTCCAGCAACACAAAATTCATCTAACAATGTAACAGTATAACTCCATCTGAAACTGTTTTTAGAATTCATGCTTCCTCAGTCTTCAGGACTTCACAGTAGTCCTTTACTTATAAATAAACAGACATTTGAATAAGTGTGAATTCCTCCATCGGCACTGGCAGCCATAAACAAAGAGTGAAAGCTGTTTATCATCACCATTTGACACAGATGATAATGTTTACTCAGCTCAGTCTCTTCACAGAGACAGCTAACTCTCATTAATGCAGAAAATTACATTTATGCAGGTCAGGGTTAAGATAATGGGTAAAGTATGAGAAGGGAAGTATATGCTACAATTGTCAGCCCCAAAATGAAGTGTGAATAAATATATATCACTTTCAGTACATCATCCACAACAGATAAAATATGAAGAATACAAACACTTTGCAGAATACTGCTGTGAAAGCAATATTGCTGTAAAACCAGTAGCATTTCCTAGTTTGAAATGCTGCTGATACACTTCAGTTCAAGAATATTTAGGGAAATATTTCCTAAATATGTTTTCATATTTAAAATCTGTCTATAGTTAATCTACAAAAACTAAGTAATTGGGTTTAAATGTAATATTAGAGGGTCAGCCATTGTTGTTAGTGGAAAATATTAAAACAGTTGGGCTTTCTGTAAAAGTTAAGAATGTGTGGCCAATGTGATTTATGAAGCATGAACTGTGTAATCTATTTAAAGTTTGATGCTTCTATGTATTGCTAAATCAATTGTGCTCATAAATAAACTATGACCTGAAAAAGCAGAAATGTCATTCACTAATAGTTTCTAACAAAAGGATATAGGGAAACCAATCATAAGTTTATGGCTTTTAAGCTGGCCATCTCAGCGATGTTCAATAACAACCCAGTAGACACAGTCATTTAAGTATTGTTAAGTGTAGGTCATGAAGAGTTGGGACAAGGTCATTATCACATTTGTGGGTTCAAGTAAGTAACAAATTACTGGGTAAAGAAAAATATTTCAGGCAAGATAGGAGTGTTGTGGTGTGTAGATATTTGTGAGTGCAATATTCTCTCTGGGATGAGACAATATTCCCCAAATGCATATTAAATATAACCTATTAATTAAGTAGTCCTGGACATAAAGTATTGACACTACACAGTCAAGAAAAAAAAAAAGTAATGTGTGAGCCATCATTATAGCAGAGCTGCAAGTCCTTAACAGCAATGAAAGTTACATCTCATGATACTATAATGCATTGAAGAAATGTCAAATTGAAGCATAACTGAATCCTTACACCACTGCTGAGACAAAGAAATCTGGCATTCTGTTAGATTCTTCAGTCATGAAGTAAACGGAATGCTGTGGCTTTTGGGAAATCAAAGTAAAGCACTGAGGCTGGTAAAAATCACAACAGAAGTTTTCAGGTTTTTCCACTGATATGTGAAAAAGTACTATTGAGTCTATTCAAGAGAATGTCTCCAAAAGGACACAACATTCATAATATGTAGTTGTAATTCAAATTCTCATGCAAAAATTCTCTGAAACTGAGGTGAGTGGTCTTTTTCAAGATCCTGACTTCAGGCAAAATTTGCAGTTTAGCTGTAATAATTTGTTATTTGGATTTTATTTTTTAATTTGAGTTTTATTCTGGTTTGGTCCACAAAGATTACAACTGTGGAACTTGAGAATGTCAGAAAGCCTACTGGAAGAAAATACTTTGATTTGTAATTCCTCACTCTCTTGGATATGAACTACATGAGTTCACATAAATGAAGGCTCCATGGACCTATTGTTGTTAGAACTGATTACAGCTCTCTCTAGGGTAGAGGAACAACACATCTTCCCTGGGAAAACCAATTATAAACACAATGAGTCTTTATTTTAAAGCTTTCATTTTTAACTTCTCAATTTTTTTGATTCAAAAGGTTAAAAAATTTTATTGTTTTTTTTCTCAAAAAAGTGGGGAAAAAATGCAGCTCTTTTAATATTCCAAAGTATTAAAAATTTGAAGGAAACCTTTTGTGTGAAAACAATATCTAATTCAATGGGCAGATGTCTAAATTTTGTCAGTTTTGCTGGACTAACATTCTATTTCCATAGCATGTCTGCATGTTGAGTCTTGTGTTACTATTAAATTTATAAACTGCAAAACTGAGAAACACTGCTAAAAGAATCAAGAATTAAACAGTGAGGCAGAGTCTTGGAAATCTGTGAGGTAAAGCTGTTTGACTCTGTTCTTCCTCTAGAGCTCTGAGACTTGGCCCCCAGTGGAACATGAATCTTTTCCATGGAAGTAGTCTCAGCATCTCATCTGTTTTACAGATTCATCCCTAACTTCTAACTTTTTTTAAACTCATTATCATGTCTGTGGTTATTTTTTCCACCTCCTTTCTTCTCTGAAGATTCTAAATTAAGCTTGTATGTAGGATGAGATTTACAATTTATGATTCATAACAAAACCTGATGAATAAAACTATTGCAAGGTAGTCATAATGCTCTCCATAAAACATTGCTTTTAACACCACAATGTTAAAGCACACTAAACAAGATCTTTCTTTAAATTATGGTTTATCTAAAATTTATGCCACACAGCTATCTCATGTAAGCCACTGGTTTTAGTCTAAACTATAAATATAAATAGTAAAAGAAAATTGGAAAATTTATGTAGAATGAATCAATGCCTACAGGAATTTTACTTAAAGGAAACTAATATTAAATTTCAGCCTTTGTGTTTGCAATATAATACACAAATCTGATTCCAGTATATTCTCATTTGCAGATATAGTGATGAAAACACTTCATTTATATCCACCTAATGAACAAAAAATGCTCACGACTATGAAAAAAAGATTGTTGTGGGTTTTTTTCTGTCAAGAACTATTTCTTTCTCTGTAATTGTCACCAGGGTTCTAGGAAAACAGAGGGAAGCAGGGCATAGAAGCAATCCACAGTCAAGGAGCGATTGGCCACAGCGCACACTCTGTGTGGTTCCAGAGCCACTTGCAAAAGGCTACAGAGATACACCTGACACAGCTGTGCACTGGAATTAAGTTGGCAGCAACTGACAATGAAGACCCAAGTGATTTCTTGACATAAAGTAACATCAAATGAAATTAAATTGAAACTGAAAATATAGTGGGGGGAGTTGTTCACATACATTTTAGAGGTAATTTTTTTTAAATAAACCCAAAGATATTATGCATGACTATTGAGTGGACATAGTCTAACTTGACGTAGATTAAATGTTTCTGCTGTTTCAGAAGTAGCTTGTTGTAAATATGATTCTCAAAACACCTGATGAACTACCACAAGTTTGTAACCTGGCACATTAAGGGAAGACAATACTGGAGACTGTCCTCTCTGATGACTTATGGGAAAGAATTTTTTCCTCTGGTTACTGAGTGGTAGGGAACAAAAATTATTCAGAAGACAAACAGCTATTGCTAAATGTTTTCTGAAAAGACCAGTCCTTCTTGACCAGCAGATCCAAGGACATGAACCACTTGACTGTAGATATGTTAAAATTAAATTATCATGGAGGTTCTCTAGAACCAGAGGAATTTGTAATGCAATACACAACTGTTTCTGAGGCCACTCCTCAGGAATGTCTTTGGGAAAAACAGCTCCTACCAGAACAGGACAAATTCTCCTGTAAATTACACATATAGAGTGAAAGCATAACTCTTTTTACACCATAAGGACTTCTAGCTCTTTACAAGGATCAGAGTTTCATGCTCCCTTCCTCCTCCTCCGCTTTTATTTCAGCTATTGCTTCAGAAGGAGAGGAAATCAGATAAACTGTGGTTAAGAGTTGCAATTCATTAAGGGTACATGTAACTATTATGATATACTTTTTATTTTATTTGGAGATGATAGATTAACAAAACTTCCATAAATAACAGAAGAAAAATTAAAGTGTTATTTGTGCAACTTCATTGCAATAAAAAGTCGCTTTTTTGCCTTTAACTCTGACTGTTCCAAAAATTTCTCCTGTCAGGGTCCTCCCCATCCTACAGGACAACAGTAATTAAAAAAAAAATACAGAGAAGAGGAAACACAAGCTCTACATATATTTCTTTCTTTTCAAAGTCTTATAAAAAATTAGCAAGCAGATATTCTTTATTCTCAAGCAAAATGTTTACATCTAACAAGACATTTACACATGTGTTTTTCTATTCTATAGTCATACAGTGTTAATTTTTTGCAATCTTTTGCTGTTGCAGAAATGCTGTCCTAATCAGCACTAAATATTTTAATTTTGCTGTTTAGACTTTGCAGATCTTGTTCTCAATTAATAGTTTCCCAATCACTTTGGTCCTTTGACTTTTTGTCTTTACTTCTGCTTCAGTTTTGTTTTGTAGATGTCATGCTGCTATAAAATGTTGGAGTCTTTAATGAGCATATTCTTCCTATGTTCTGTGTTTACAGTAAATTTGCCTTTGTATACTTTTCTGCAGTTGGTTTGAGGCAGTGATGACCTGATACATCCTAGTCACTGCCAAAATATTTACTTAGGTCCTAGTTTTAAGTACATTATGTCTGGTGAACCCCAGTGTTGGGCTTATTGTTCATTATAAGGATCAATTAATAGATTGCTAACTTCATTAAGAGATATATCCTTCCTGGGTGGAGGGTGAACTTTATCAACTTCGCATTTGGGGAGAACTCCCTTGTTTTTAATGAGTGTTGAGGAAGAGTGATGAGAGACTATAAGTGTATAAGTATCTGAAAGGTGGATGACAAGAGGATGGAGCCAGGATCTTCTCGGTGGTGCCAAGCAACAGGACAAGTGGTAACAAGCAAAATCTAATACACAGGAAGTTCCATCTGAACATGAGGAAAAACTGGCTGTGTGGGTAACAAAGAACTGGAACAGACTTTCCAGAGAGGTTGTGGAGTCTCCCTCACTGGACATATTCCAGAACCACCTGGATGCAATTCTGTGCCAGGAGTTCTAGATGACCTTGTTTGAACAGGGAGGTTGGACTGGGTGGCCCACTGTGTTCCCTTCCAATCTGACCCATTCTATGATTCTGTGTTTAGGTAGTTTGTAAGAACTGCATTCTCAGCCTTACTTGAAAGAAAAATCTGTTATTAATGTGTCTTCAACACTGTGTATGAGTAAGAGATTTATTCTATAAACAGGATAAAGAAAATTACCCCAAGGGTAGATTTAGTAATAATTAGAACGATGACACTTTTGAAAAGGATTCATGTCTCCTATTTTAGACACTTAATGGAACATCAGCAAGAATTTGCTTTGACAAAGATCAGATTAAATCTGTTTATATAAAAAGGAAGACGTTTTGTGTGTGTCAAATATAGGGAAAAAATTTACTCTAATTTTTAGGTGCTTGATTTAGGGGTCTAAGTTAAGAATTAAGTGATATTGGGTCACTTGAGAGAGATTTGCATTTACAAAAAGATATATAGAGCACAGATAGACTGATTCATTTTCTCCTTCTCTCTCTCAACTATGGGGAAATACTCCTAGTCTCAAATCTCAAATTAAACTCTGAACTCTGAAAACTCATAGTCATTTCAGACACATTTCTAAAACTAAGAGCGTGCACCAAAATTTGATGTGCTAAACACATTAATTGATGTCTTCAGCTGGTTTTTGATCTTTCCCATACCTTCTTCCTGTGACTTCAAAAAGCCTAACTAAATTACTATGATAAGAACCTAGACAGCAATTACTCTCTCACAACTGGGAAATTCAGAAAAATGCATTCAATCAAGCATTATCAAGCATTATTAAGCACTATGCTGAATAAAGTCTAATTATTATAACTGCAGAATCCTGAAGAATATTCCTCTAAGACTGATTGTTTACAACCATTTTAAATAGCTCAGAAAAGTCAAAGTTGACCTTCCAAACTGGAAATTTGTATCTGGGATGGATGTCTGCCATTATGACTTAAAGCACTTTCAGTCTTCCCCAAGTACAGCATAGGCAGAGTTGTATTCCTCTGACACAACACAGTTATATCCTTATGGTTTGAAAACTCCTTCCTGCTCTGCATCATGGCTGCTTTTAGCTTTGCCTTAACTAAGGAAAGTGTGTCTAGGTTTTCTGTGGTGGATGGCCTTCTAGGGAGACAGAAGATAATGTTGTTTAGCAGATAATACCACCTATTCTTGTGTTTTTTAAAATTTCCAGCTCACACCAGTAAGAGCTATCAACCTAAACAGCTTTGCATAATTATAGCATTCTTAGCTGGGAAGACATACCAGTGGAAGCAGATTAAATAGAGCTTTACAATTCACTAAGCCATCCTTTCAGCTGAATTCCATAGGCCTGAAATATATATATATCAAGTCCAGTACTTCAGATTTTAAGCCAATCTTGGTTTAATGTATTTTATGAAAAAAAAATCCAACATCATGTTACTTCACAGTAATCAATATTTGGAGTTGACTACATTTATCACTTCCTCTAAATACAGTTAGTTGCTGGAAATAGGATACCAAATTATGGAGACAAATGGTCTGTTAAGGTATGGTAATTTTTATGTTTTATATATCTGTTTTAACTATACTTCATTTTGTCCATGAATTAACAATGAAAAAGATGCATGGCTAATCTACACTGTTGTAGCTTTAAGACATTGATGAAGATAGGACATAATTTCCTTCTTATTTGAATAAAGTACATCAGTTGTTCAAATGTCTTCCTCACAAGAGTCATGTCTGTTGTCCTGTGTAAATAATTGAATAGTCCTTATCTGAACAATGGAATGTGATATAGACAGACATGCAGATCTAACTGGAACTTAGAAATCTCAGATGTTTGTTACTCCTTAACTGGAAGCTACCTCTTTAAAACTAATGTCTTTCAAGGTATTGCAAATTGGAATGCTGCAGTACAGCCATTGGGTCTTACTTACATGAGACAAAGTTAACAAAGTGCAGCATATGCTTTGATTTCCATAACTCTGAATAAATGAAGGATCTTTGTTAATAGCAAGGAGTAAATAACCGAAGCTGTGGCCTAATTTTTCTTCTGTTTTTCAACAAGTCCTGTAAGCTCCCTTCATTCTGTTAGAACTGTATATAAGTGTGGTATCTAATCCATCTCTTTTCTACAGTGTTTTATGGCTCTTTAGTTGCAGACTGGTGGCATCTCAGCTAGAGCACCATCACTTTGTCATTACAGTGTCTGAGTAGCTACTTGTTTTGGATATCTCAAAGGGGTAATACTCTCTACTATACTTTTTAAATAATGATGGAAATATACTCAGGGAAAACAGCCTTACTCCACCTCCTACATAAACACTTCAAAAATTAAAGAAAAATTGCTATGGTTTATGAGGCCAAAGCTCCAAAGAAAGTAACTCACTTCTTTAAAGCCATTTGCAGAATAAATAGCATGAATATACTGAATAAGATAGAGAGAACAGGCAAAAAATTACACTTCTAGAATACATATGTGTCCTGTTCTGACATTGTTATGAAATGAAACAGAAACTGGGATAAATGTAGGGTTTGAATGCCTTGTTTCCAAAATTATTTTTAACTCCCAAATCATAAAAAATAAATAGGGCAGAAGTTTTCAGACTTAGTGGAAAGAGTTTCTCATTTTCATTCTTCTCATGTAGGAATGTTGACAAAAGTTATTAAAGAAAACAACTGAAAACACAAACTGCTGAAGACAGAATGGTATATACAAGACATGGAAGGCTGCACAGCAAATTTTATCTTGTTTGGAGGACGTCTGAACAACACCAGAAGAACATTCTGCATTCCAGAGATGAACTGCTATGAGAGAATTTGGGCAGTTTTATTTATTACTGCATATTCAGGCTGGCAGAAATGTAGTTATTCATCAAAGTGAGGGACTATCACAATATGACTGAAGGTTTGGTTAGAGGAATGCTGGAAATCAGAGATGGAAGGGATGAAATGATGAGCAAATATTAAGACTAAGCATGTCACCAAAACCTGAAAGTTAGAGCAGAAGCTAGATAGACATCGTGGACCTACTGTGACATGTTGAACACACTTAATTCCTTCAAATGTCTATGGGAACTGCTTAGCAGTATCTAATAGGATTAAGTGCTAGGACAAAAAGACACTTTATACCTAGTGAGTTATGTGAATAGTCTTTTTATTTCTTCACTAGTCTTTTCCACAGACTTCCTTTGACATTTTACTTGACAAAATGCTTAATCAGTCTCCCTCAGAAAACCAGAACTAAACCACAACTTTCCATTTGTTAAAGTCATCTGGAATATTCTACATAATATTCCAAAATCATCTATAATATATATAAACAGATAGAGGAAGAAAGAAGAAAAAAGTGACTTAAGAAGGACAGCATGAATTTGGCAAGGCTGAAAATTATACATTTGTTCCTAAATATTAACTCATCACAAGCTACAGTGGTCAAATACATTAAAAAGCCATTTCAAGGTGCATAGAGCTAAGGAATTTTCACAAAAAATATTCTTCATATGATTTGGATTATACTAGGTGCTTAAACAAGGAAGCACCTAAAAAAAAAAAGAATCTGTATTGTGAATAAGTATAGACTAACGATTCCTATGTACACTCACGGCATCTGCATGCAGACCAGACACTTCCAGTGCCATCACCGTGTGAAACTGTGTCCTCACCATACGTTATCTGTCAAAATGGCAGCTCCTGTGTTTTTCCTGTTGTAGCCTATGGTTTGCCAATCACTGGTTTAAACTACAGTGATTGTCAACATACCTGGCTATGAGCAAGCTATACCTTTTTTTGTGACCATTTGAAGTTGTCATAGTGAAATCAAAAAGTATCCTTTACACTAGAAAATGCAACCAATTAACTAGAGGAGGGACAGGTAAAATTAATTCTTAACATTTCCAAACTGACATTTGGAAAGTGAAATTGCATAGATATTTCATCCTCTTTCAAGGACAGCACATTTAGAAATGAAGATGACACTTGCATATTTTATGGTAGGCATTAAATTTAGAAAAAACATGCAATTTTTCTCAGAGATAGCATGACTGCTTACTATTTTCTCCTCTCTTTGAGCTGACTGTGTGACCCTCTGATCTGTATCACTTCCAGATGTAAAATTCTAGTCTAGAGATATCTTCAGAATTGACATTACCTACCCTAGCCTTGCTTGTTATTTCTTTGTCCTTCTAATGGTGATCAAGTTTTATTAGTTTAAGTTTCTGCTGTTCACCTTAGGTGAAGCAGCTTACTTATAACTCTTCTGATGTCAGTAGATTTCAGCTGGAAGAGTTCTGGAGCAAAACACAGAGCAAGCTTAGAAAGTCTGTGGAAATCTGCAATAGCAAATCTTTGCTTGCCTATACTACATCACTTTTGTAGCTGAAGGAATTTACCATTGACATATAAATTCTTAGATAGTGTTAGCCTATCCTAACTTCTTTTTTCAAAAAAAAAGAAGTTTTGAAAAGCAAGTATCCTTACACCGCATACATTGTGGGGTGAGACATTTTCAAAGCACAGGAATTTTGAAAGAATAAAAGCTTCCCCACTCCCCCAATTCCCATCTTTGCAAATGTTTGTTCTTATCATTTTCAGACTATTTTTTTGCTTCATAGCAGCAGACAAGACACATTAACTGTCACCTACAATAGGAAACACAAATCACAGATGGAAATTGTTTATAACAACTGCTCAAGTGTCATATAGGGAATAAGCCATGAGTAGGTGGTAGCAAATCTGAAGAGAACTTTATGCTTTGGAACAAATACAGAAATTGACACAGTGAACCTTTTTAATATTCCTCCCATTCTTAGGTATAAGATAAAATATTCAAGTGCAGTGAAAGTACCCTGTAATTGACAACAATTACCAGCTGTTCTGGGTTATCATGTTCTTTTTAGTTTTGTTTGATTCATTTATTTGACAGATACTTACCCTGTTTTGCAAGATACTATACAGAGGTAGTTAAACTTTCCAAAAGGAAAAGCTGATTAGAAAAATCAGGAAATAAATATAAGAGATGGAGGACCCCATGACCATTAAATGTGACAGAAGTTCACAGTGTGTGGAAGTCATATGTCTATATATTACTGATGAATATTCTAATCTAATGTCAATCTGTAGGTTTATTTTAACAGCTTTTATTGCACAATTGCGACACTGTGGCACAGATTGCTACTAAATGAGTCCTTGACTAAATCATCAGGCTGCAACCTAGACTGCAGAACTGTAAGGAAAGAATCATTATTTGATTCAGTCTAGTGCCACACCAGATATATTAAAGGGTGATCTGCTGTGTGTATGCATAAGGTGCTCTGTGCATTCTGCAATTGACACCGAAAAAAATCTAGTCAGTAAAAATTCCATGGATAGGTTATAAAACTGTTTTCTCTTTTTAGTAGTTCTAAAAGTTATCAGGGATCTGTAGAAAATGGTCCAAACAAGGCAATCACACTGTGATGGGTTCAAGCAGAATGCTACCTTTGTGTACCTTCAGCAGTGAGAAAATGTGCAGAACCCAACACATTTATGCCACCCTCCTCAGATTCTTTCTTTCAAGGAGAAGATTCCTGATACAGAAGTGTAATCCAATCACAGTAACTATTTCTCAGATAATAGGAAAGAGTGTAATGGCCCAATTTTTCCCCTTTAGCCAACCTTCTAGCTTGACAGCGCATAGTCGGGCCTGAGGTTAGTTAAGGATTTCTCTTCCCATCATGCAAGAACTATCCACTAAGCAGCCAAAGAATTCAGGCTCCAAATTGTGCCTTTGCCACAACTTATAACCAGTGGAGGCATTCAAGATGAGACCACAGAGTTGAAGCCAGCCTGGCCTGGGGGGCATGAAAGTTCTGTAGGTTCTCCTGTGGTGCTATAGCCACCTGCTCCAAAACTGCTGCAACAGGAGATGCTAAAATGAATACTGATCAAGTCACTCCAAACTCCTCCTGGGGATTCTCGCTTCCTCTAATTTTTCCAACACACTGCAGAGTGAGATGGACATAAGACAAGCCTGTGGTCTTACTTTGCTATGTTAAATTTCCTATTTCCTATCTCAACTTCGCAGGAATCATTCTATCAAACAGAAAACTCCTGCCTTGCTGTAGGTTTTGCCTTTCCTGTATACTTCAAATTAGCAAAGAGCAAAGGCACACTGCAAGCTATATGCAAGTTTTCACTGAATTGTGAATAATTTTGGACTGCTTCTGGCTAAGCAGTGTTATGAGAAATGATATTTTATGGCAGTAAAGTAGTTAGAAGATGCCACAAAAAGAATGTTCAGAGCTTTCCATAGAAAAGGAGAAGCTGTTTGTTTTGTATTCATGGCAAGATGAAATTTTTAACTAGCACATCTAATCATTCTTTGCACAGCCCTTTTCATAACACTTTTTCAGGAGAGCAGTTTAGTCTATGTTACAAAAGCCTGGTTTAGACTCTCTACATGAAACAAGGGAAATTATAAACAAATCCAGTTTAACTCTATCCTGGTGCTATGGCCCAGCTGGCTGCACTAATGCTTATCACATTAAAACTATGAACTGAAACGTAGTCTAATCCATTCTGGTAATTGATACATATAAATTCTTGAACTAAAATAAAATGTCATTGAGAAAGTTCATTCCAACACGCCTAGCTGGTATAAACTGTTTCTTCCATCTTTTCCCTTCAGTGACTAAAGGCATGTTCAATATTAAAGTACATTCTGTGTTATTATAGTTCTCGTGTGTAAGTCTGGACCAGAAGTCTCCGAGTGCCAAGGGTAACCTCTGCATCTATGCAATCCTAATGTGAAGATTCAGAAAGCTACTTTTCTGAAATTGAACTTTTCAGTATTTGTTACAATCCTGATGTTGGTTTGTTATACTAAACTGCCCCCTTGTGGTTTATGGCTACAAGCAAACACGTTGTTTCCTTGTGCAGTGAAAGGGCTCATGGTAGGTAAATATTTTTCTAAAAGTATGTCAGCAAGTTTTGAAAACAACACTAAAACTTGGTCTGTAAACAGAGACAGTTAATCTACACGAGGTTTTATATAATTATTTCTATACCAGCAAGAAGCAGTGCTTTGCAAAGGTAAAGTTTATTTTGAAACTTAATAGTGCAAAAATTATCAAGATAATGTAATGTCTCTTAAAGTAGGGAGGAAAATTGATTAACAATATGATAGGATGAGGGTCATAATCAATTTAAACTAAATAAATTAATCTCCATCAAAAGGCATAAGCTTCTCTTCCTGCAGATCAATATCAGATAATTTAGAAGATTAAATGTGTTCAGTGAATGCCACACTTGAACTAATCTCAAAGTCAAGCTTTTAGTAAACCTTTGACTAGATAACAAGATATACTGTAATGGAAAGTAAAACCAAAATTATCACAGCAGAGCCTCTTTCAGTGAGAAAATATATGAATTAAAATTGATGAATCAGTTCAGGAGAAATCAGAATAACCTTTCTGAACCCTCATTTTTGGAATACAGACCAAAAAAAAGTGCCCTTCACATTGATGGATCAGTTGTGATTGAGAAGTACTAACATACTGTTTGAAAACCAGTTCCCTTATTTTTTGGTATCAAAAATTAACATCAATCAAGAGAGAAGTTTGATGATATTCACCTTAAGTAACATACGGATAGAAATGGCAGCCACTGATTCCTTTTTCAGACAAGGGAGAATTTCCAACTTTTCCTGTGGAATAATGAAAATGAACAATGAAAAAACCTGGTGATAGGAAATATTCTACATATTTCCCTTAAAAAAAGCAAAGGATGAAACACGTGGGAGTTTTTTATGGATGGATGGATTCCCATCTGCAACCTTCAGTGTGGAATGCTTCTAGTTTGATGAAAGAGGTAATAACAGTATTTACACGTAATAGTTTTTGGTTGAGTTCCCAACCAAACTTGAAGTATCCCCTGCGTTCAAGGGATATTTTAGAAAAAAAAGGAGTTGTCTTCCTGTGGCAATATGATTTCAATAATGCCCAAGTTCTACAACATAACACAGAAGCTTCAACTTAATGATGAGAGAGCACAACAATTTTGGATGCAAATGAGTGAAAAATCATATTCACCTTCAGCACTTTCCTCACAATTATATTTTATGTGGAATCACATTTGGAAGAAAAAATTGATTTTTTAATTTTATTTTATTTAGAACATGACACCCTAAAATCATTCAGTATTTTGTAATTTTTGTGCCCTTACACTGGTGTCGATGAGGCTAATCACATGAATAACTATTCATCATAGTGAATGAGGAATCAAGATTCACAGACAATAAGAACAAGCAATGAGATAGGCAAACACTGTATTTGGAAACAAGATTTTAAGTCAAGTCAAGAAATTATAGTAAACAGAGTCAGGTCTTAAGCTAGCACTGGAATAGGTATTGTAAAACAGAGCATGAGCTACAAAAATTTGAGTACCAGGAAAAAAGTAGTCTTTTACCAGTGCAAGAACATATTAAGTATGCAGTTCTGAAAGAAAAAAAAAAAAAAGCCATTCTAAAATAATTCTGACCATGAGACTATATCCTTCTAACTAAATGGGAAGGCTTATAGGATTAAACTCAGTAGAATTTATATTGCATTAAAAATTTATTTGGACCAATTTTTAAAAATAACTACCTTGCAGAATAAAATTAATTCCTTGACTTTCTTGACAAGAAAAGAACAGAAATCTAAAGACTGCATTTTTATTTGAATTAGTTTTGCCCATATTTTGATTGCTCATCTATATTTTTTAATTTAATGACAGACTATTTTCTTTGCATCATGTCCCAGACTTTGCATTTGCATGCCCCTCAAGGATATTGTGGAGGAAAAAAATCAAGAAAAGAAAAGAAAAATAAAAAGCTTACTTAGCCACCAGCAGAACTAATTTAGTTCACCAGGTTAAAAAAAATAATTTGATATTGTCACCAGCAATTAAATCGAAGGAAAGAGCCCAGCGCAAGGAGTAAATGAGGCTCAGCATTATTCATAACCCTGCTATGTCAGGTGCTCTAGAAACACAAGGCAATGTGACTGATGTACAGTAACCTGAAGGATCACCTGTGCCAGCAAGGGATTTGGTCTGATTTTACCAGACAAATGTCAGAATATTTCAGTGCTTCCACACATTTCTACAAGACGTAGATTGTGGCAAGAAGATGGTTTCTCTGGAACTCCTCTTCATTAATCCCAGAGAAGTCGAACATAGAGTTCCCTGCAAGTTGCAGTCTTTTCCAGGATGTTGCTGATTCTGACCTTGTAATAAATTCAGCGACAATGAGTTAAGCAGAGTGTAACCTGAGGGAAAGAAGAGATTTTAAGCCTCCTCTAGGAAAGCCAGATAGATGTCTGTCTGACCCAGGCAAGTCACACTGTGATTGTAGTGCAGAAGGAAAGGTTTCATAGAAGGAATAAAACATTTTTCAGTGCTCGGTATGCAAATAAAGTCTCCAGGCTTAAGGCAGGTATGGGTTAGATTCAAGACACAGAAGAAAATTTCAGTGAAGGAAAAGGTGGTTTATTGGCACACCTAAGGATATTGCAGGTAACTGATGAGTAAGGGCCAGGTGGAACAGTGGTAGAATGATAGTTGGAGGGCTCAAAGGGATAGCGGAGAACAGAGAGCTCATCTACCGGAAACTAACCTCTGCCCCTCATCCTAAAATATTACACTTTATATGAGAAGATCATGGCAGACTACAGCATGCTGGCATCCTTTCTTTTCAAAATTATTCTCACTCAACCTCTTCATATTGCACTTATCCTTCTGCTTCCCCATCTCAATCACTGTCATTCACATAATAAGCAAAAGTAGTGAGATACAAAAAGGAAGGGGTACATAAAGAACAGTCTGCTGACTGAAGACCTAATGGTTATTTTTGGGAGCCAACTATTTGCAGTGCACTGTGCACACAGTACTGGATGTTTCATTTTTATGACAGATCAATTCAATATACCTTTTGCCAGTCTGACTCATCTGGGCCTTCGAAAGATTGTTTTGGTAAAACTCACTTTAGCATACAGAACATTAAATAAATGCTGAAGTGGATTGTGACTAGCCAAGTTGTTCCAACAGATTTTTTGAGATTTATATATATACTTATGGGGAAAAAACTATTCCTTATACCAGAGTAAGGAGTGAAAAATGACAGCACTATGCAGTCACACTAGTGTTGAATTGTATCTCTAGCATCCAGACTTAATTAGATATTCCTTGGCATGTAATTTGACAGAAAAATATTTCAGTATTAGTACAGGGAGAACAGGAAAAAAAAGTGCTCATAAGTAATCTGGAATACAGTTAATCAAGATTCTTTTTCCTTTCTGCTAAACAGGGAAAAAAAAGACAGAATTACTATCTGTGCTGACACACAATAAGTTTGAGAAACTGGAATATTATATAACAATCATTCCAACTTGTATTAAGAAAGAATGACAGTAATAAACCTTGAGAGAATGAAGATATAATATTGTCAATGGAAAACAGAGGTCACAATTTGAACATGGAAATTGTTGGTTAGTTTCAGGAAAGATGGCTCAAAATTCACTGCATTCCAAGAGTCATACCACAGACATGGTATTTCCAAGGCCAGGAGCCTCACCAGGGCTGCTAATATCTTAGCAGCATAGGCAAGGATCAGGTGATCTGCCCAAAAAGGAGAAAATGAGACCTTGTGCTGACTTGATGGGAGGATCCTCTCCTTCTGAGCTCAGGGACTGTAGGAATGAGTGAGGAGACAAGCAATGGGTGTGGGCATTGCCCAGAGCTGTGATATGGTAGCATGGGGACTATCACAGGATGCTTCCTTCCCTTCCCCCACCATCAGGAGCAATCTGGCAGGAGAAGCCCTCTCCCAAGGAGATAATTTCTGTGCACCAATGTGTATGTCAGGCACTGAAATGGAGTGCTCCTTTGTCTTGTTAAATAGTCCCCATCTTGTTCTGGAAAATTATAGTTCTTTTCTCTGATTATACCTTTCTTGCATCTTTTCACTGTGCTGTCTTGATAGTAGTAGCCCAGCTACTCATGTCATTCCTTTCTGCAGGGAAAATACTCTCTTTTCCTTGTCAGCCGCTTTTCCTGCCTGTGCTGTGCAAGATCACTAGATTATTAAATTCCAGATATTTTCCAGCTAAATTTTAGTCTATGCTTATAAGAATGTAAATCCTTGTAACATACTGCTCACAGAATTTTGTAATGCCTTTACACTGTTGCAGTGAAGGAATTGCCAGAGTGGTAATGCAAATATATTTGAGAGATTGGATTGGAAAACATGCAAATTCATTATTGTCAATTTTTTATATTTGGTACATTTGTACCATCCATTTCACCCTTGCTTAGTTATAAAATGAGTATTTGTCTTGGGTTGAGCTGGCAAATTGCCAACTGTCCGAGACAGAGTGAAAGGGGAAGAAGAGGGAGAGGAAAAAAAACCTTCTAAACTAGGTTTATGCTGAAACTAACTACATGTATTTATATAGAAAAGAGAAAATTAAAAGAAAATTACAATATAACACACACTTACACAAGTTTTATATAACAAGAAATAACCTCCCACTCTCCAATTAATACGAAGTATATTACTCGAAATTCATAAGCACTCTAAAAGACACCTAGCAAGAAACAGAAAGAGTAACAACAAAATATTTCTACTTCCCTGAACTCAAACAAAATGCAAGCAGCGGCAACAGCAGGAGCAAGGCGCACTCCAACAAGGCAGCAGCTGCAGCACGTTTGGCCTGCACTTCGGCCATGGCAGAACTGACTAAGCCACTCCCACACACTGGATTTTACTTCTTTTGAGATGATGTAGTATGGTATGGAATACAATATTATGAGCTAGAAGAAGTCAGCTGTTAGCTAGCCCAGCCCAACTCAAGTCAGCTGACAATTCTAGGCCTAATATGATCTTTAAAGCCTAAGTTTAGGCCCACCTGGCTAAACCATAACAGTATTGCTGGATTAGAATACTTTGCATTTCATAATTGATATTTAAAATTGTGCCTAGTCTATTTTACTTTGCATACTCCACAGTCATTTTGTATTTTTATTTTTATTTTTACATGTGTGTAGCATGACTTTGTACTTCAGTGAATTCAAGAAAGCACTGTGAAGGTGGACATTCAACGACATTTCTTTCTCCTGCATGTGCAAAATTCAGCCATGGCCAGCTATTGGGAAATTCTGTCTTCAGTCTTCTTCCTTTCATAATCCATTGCTCTTGAACAGACCAAACAATGTTGACATACTATAGTCACAGAAAGAAAATTCATATTTTTAGAGAAGTGATCTATTTGGTAGGAGTTCCTTAACATCAAGAATGAAGTAAAAAGTATGGCCATTTATTCATAGATCTGCTTGGATTGCCTGAATGCCTTGAAAGGCTCAGGTGTTGAATTTCCTGCCTTTTAGGGTTTTTCTAGTGTTGAAATGGTCACTTCTTGATAAAGGACTGTATTATAGGTGCTATCAGGCAATTTTGTCAGTTGAAAGAAGACTTTGCTGGTTCAAGTAATAATAAGGCAAGCTACCAAAAGGACTATTCATTTGAGAGAAGACAGAAAGTAATTCTTGTTATTAATAAACTAGAGGGCATAAAGATCATTGAATCCACTAGAAATGTTGTAGCCTCAGCGGCCATGTGTTGTCTGTGAAGTCTCTCATCTAATCAACTTATTGATTTGGGGCCCCAGATTCTCCAGACCTCCCTGCAACATTAGACCATGTGCACTCGAAGCACTTCTCCCCCCTGCGAAGAAAATAGACTTCAAGAGCAAGTCATAGGATGAGGATTACAATCAACAGCACAGTACTGTAAAAGACTACTATTGAAACACAGTATTCTTTTTGGTAGCATAATAATAACAGACCCAAGAAAACATGATTCAAACGAGCTGCAATGCCAGCTGCAGATTGATCTCCAGGTGACAGGAACCCAAGAGGAGAGGCCAGGAACTGCTGACCCTTTGCATAACAAAGGTTCCCTAGGCATGGGGGACTGGACAATCAGAGACACAACAGGAGCTGAGGACTCCAGATTTCAGGCTTAGACTGTGAGGGTATAAAACCACAGGGTTTCCTTTGTTCAGGGTCCCTCCTTGGTGGCACCCAGCTCAAGCTGTTATTTTGTTATTGCCTCATGATTAAATTATTTTAAAAACTGAGATGTTGGAGACTCTGATATGGGAAATCTGTGCTCAAACCAGTAAGGAAACCTGGTCTGACTGTGTGGGTGTGGGGGCTGTAGCTGGCAAGAGGGCCTCGTTCCCAGCTCAGGTGGTGTGGGTGTGACTGCCAACTCAGTCTGACAGATGATCAGATAGAGAAGTTTAATTAACACAAATATAGATTGAGGGGATGGAACTAGATAATTTTTAAAGTTCCCTCCAACATAAACCATTATATGACTGACCTTATTCAAAGGATAGCCTTGCTGAAACAAAACTGAAATTATTAGCAGAACAGCTTCTTCCCTGGATAGTCATTTCAGGGGATTCTGATGTCTTATGAAGTGCTTCATAACTAGAAGGCAAGAGCAGGGATTTACCATTCCTGACAGAAGAAGTCAACGGACCGGTCACTGAAGAGGCTTTCCAGACATAATTATGATGCTGACTTCACAGGTTTTGGAGCAGTTCCTTCAAATTCTCTGCATTTCGTTTTCACTGTTCCTTGAGGAATAATACTTAGTAAATGTTCTGATCTGTTTGTCTCCATTTCAAGCACTACTTTATTTACAGGTTGAGAATACTCCAGATTATTAAACATAAAGAAGGCAGAGGAGTCTATCCTTCTATCCTTTGTAACATGTTTAAGAGTGCAGTATTTAACAGTGGAGAAGTTTTTTAGACAGAGTATGGATTACTTCAGTTGCAGAGAAATGTACTGAGTTAATTAAAACATTTCTGTGCTGATCTTTGAAACAAAAGACATTAAGACACTTTGAATTACACATTACACTTTAATAGATTTTATAATATTGCAAAAAAACTTCTAGAATTTAAGCAAATACTTCAGCATAAACCAAATGAAGATAAAATTTTATTTCACAGTTCAGAGCCCTGTATCGAATAAGAGCTTCCAAAAAACTTTTGCTTAGATGAAAATATAAAAACAAGAGAATTGGAAGAGACAAAGGCACAAATAGATTGTGAAAGGTGTGTATTTGTATGGTGCTGATTGGAAGGAAATAAGCCACTGAAGAAAAACACAGTATGAGTAAATAGATATTATTCTGTTGAACTCCAGAAATCCAAAAGCCATTAAACTTTTTATAGTAGATTTTATCCTCAGTCATGGCCTTATCCAAAATTTGGTGTACAGTAAACTACAGGAAATAACTTCAGGGACCTATTAATGAGAATGTGCTTCTGAAGATTTTCAAATTATCCTCTTTCTGTTGGACTCCCTAATGTCTGCAATTCCTTTCATATTTTAATTCTGTATTTCATAATCAGGAATGGAGGGTGTAGGGAAGAGAGTCTTGTTGCTTTTGGGTTTATAGAATAGAATAGAATAGAATAGAATAGAATAGAATAGTTTACTTGAAAGGAACCTACAATGATCATCTAGTCCAACTGCCTAACCACTGAGGGCTGAACAAAAGTTAAGGGCATTGTCCGAATAACTCCAGAACACTGACAGGCTTGGGGCACCAATGCCCTCTCTAGGAAGCCAGTTCCAGTGTTTGACCACCCTCTCCATACAACAATACTTTCTAATATCCAGACTTAATCTTCCTTGTGTTATTGATGATCTTGATTTCCTGTAAATATTGTGACTGAATCTTTGATAGGAAATGAAAGCCAGTTTATATGACCTAGCAGGAATTTCTGAGATCCTAGAAATCCATTTTCTATTTAACTGTTGCCATTAGCCATGCCAAATACCATCACAAAATTCAGGAAGATAAAGGTGAAAAATACTTACTGTCATCATTCTGATTCAAATGCTATAGCAGTCACATTCCATAAATTAAAACATATTAGTGTGAGAACTTGTCTAAAACATTCTTAATGAAGCTGAGTAATGTTTTCCTGGGGATCAAGAATATCTTTCTATTACTTCTTGGCTAAACTGGAGTTTAAATTTAGATTCTAACCACTATAAGGCTTAACTTTCAAAACTTGTATGCAAAATTGCCTGATTTTTAGGTAACTCTGTCTCTTCAAAGAATCCAGAACCCAGAACTCAATGGTCATATTTCAGTCTCTGTTAAGTGTCCTGAGAAAAGTAGGAATGGCTATTTGTAGTGGCTATTTGCTATTTAAATATCTCTCTCTAAGTTTATTTGAAGCAGCTAGTGCAACAAGTAAAAAGGCACTTAAAGAGAGCAGTGAGGAAACAATGAACACACAAATGAATATGAAACTGTTACCTTCCACACTTTAGATGCCAGGTTAGGGCTTCACAAAAGTATTTTTGTTCCCAACTACATTGTACCCACAGTGCTTTTCTAGGAGAAATGTCCCCATTCTTTCTTTTTTTTTTTTCCCAAAAGGATGCAATACAGCTCATTCATTTCATTTTATAGGAAGGGATTTGCTACATGTCTTTCTTTATACAGAAGCTTGATTGTTAAAAGGTTCATCTATACCCTGGAGTTGTTTAGTTGAGTTTCTTTTCAATGTAAGGGGATTCAAACTAGCATGATATTTCTTCAAAGAATTACAGAAACAACTGAAAGCTGCAATAATCTTGTTAGTGAGTAATGCACAGAATATGAATAAAAATCTTGCCAAAAGCTTACAAAATCTTATAGCAGTACCACTGTGCAAAAATTATGTGAATATATAGCTATAGTTTCAACAGGATCAACAATGACCAAACAATGTACTATCATTGTGCTTTACTTCAGACAAGAAGGCTATATAAAAATGAGGTAAGTCTTGTCTGCAACCTGAAGAGTTACCTAAAAGAATTAAACTCTTTCTAGCTGCATGGAAATTTCTGAAGGATACCACTCAACAAACACAGCAATGGTGCGTATCTTAAAAAAGATTTGGAAAAGGAGAAAAGAAAGCCAGGATGGCTATTCAGCAAAGCAAAAGATAGTATTGGAAATGAGAAGGTATTTTTCAAAATTTTGTTGTACACAAGCAAAGAAAATTAAAAGCCTCACAAATTTCAACAGTTTAGATGTAAAAAGTACTGCTATGAAGGCCAAGAAAAAGTTTGAGAAGCAAATAGTGCAAACAATAAAAACTAATGATAAAACTTTCACCTAAACCCACAGCAGCAAGCAGTCCTCCGGAGACGCTTGTAGAATAACCAAGAAGAACTGTGTCCTGGCTCAGCAAGGACCACCAGTGCTCTGGGACCAGGTATCTGAAGACACACAGGACCTGTCAGGGCAGGAGCCTCACCAGCTGGGTCTGTCCTACTGTCCCCAGCCAGGAAGCAGGGCAGGTTTGGGCAACTGGAGTGTCCAGGAGGGGGATTGGCAGCCTATGTCAGCTCACTAAGAAAAAGGCCATTGAGAGGAGTGTTTCATAAATGCTGAGATGGAATTAGTGAATATAGTCTCCTGAGGAAGATCCTACATATTTTCTCTAAGGTCCAAGACACATTCAGTTGTATATTCCTGGTTTACTTAGGCTGCTTGAGTTTTCAACAGTTTCTCAATAGTCCTTGCCCAGAGAATGATGTTCTAGGCGACTCCTTAAAAACATAATCTCAGTGCTTGATAGCAGTGAAAAAAAAAACAACAAAATGAGTGTCAGAATTTGAAAAGAAATAAAGAACAGTTTGGGCACATGAAGGACACAAAAGTCATCAGCAGTAATCTTCATGGATTCATGGGTGGGAAGTAATACTTGACCATCATGGCAAACTTCTCTGACGAAATGATTGCTTTGGCAGATGAGAATCGAGCAATGGATACTGTCTGCCATGACTTCACTAGGGCCTTTGACACTGTCTTCCCTAAGATATTCATAAATAAACTGTTGAAGAGTGGGCTGAAGGAGCAGACAGAGAGGTGGATTGAAAATTGTATGAATGGGCCACTGACCATTCCACCAGACCCAGAGGGGGGTGACCAGCAGCACAAAGTCTAGTTGAAGGCCAGTAACTGGCAGTGTACTTTGGGTACCAGGCCTAGTCCTCTTTAACATCTTCTTTAATAGTCTGGACAAGGGGGCAGTGTATCCTTAGCAAGTTTACTAATGATAAAAAACTGGAAGCAGAGGCTAATTCACCAGAGATTTGTGATGTTGCTGAGAATGAGAACTCAGCAGACTGGAGAAATGGACTGACAGGAAACTTATGAAGGTTAACAAGGGAAAGTGCAAAGCCCTTCACAAGAGGAGGAAAAAACCCATGAACCAGTATGTGTTGGTGTCCAGCAAACTATAAAGCACCTTGGCAGAGAAGTACTTGGGAGTCCTGGTGGACACCTGGTTGAACATGAGCCAGAAATGTGCCATTGCTCCAAAGAAAGCAAAAGGTATCCTGATCTGCATGATAAGTGTTCCCAGCAGACTGAGGTTATTCTGCCCTTTTGTGCAGTGCTGATGAGACAACGCCTGGAGTATTGTGTCCAGTTCTAACTCCCCAATACAAGAGAGACATAAACATAATGGAGAGAGTCCAAGGCAACAAGGATGATGAAAGGACTGGACCATCCTTTCTCTGTTTAACTTAGAGAAGAAGTGATTCAGAAGGGATCTTATCAACATATATAAGTACCTGAACAGAGAGTGGAAATAGGCAGAGCCAGGCTCTTGTCACTGGTCGCCAGCAACAGCACCAAAGGCCATGGACACAAACTGAAACTTGGAAGGTTTCCTCTGAATATCAGGAAACACTTTTTGGCTGTAAAGGTGACTAATTACTGGAACATCTATGGCATGTTTCACATGATGCATTTTGTGTGCATTCAGATGTCCTTTTCCTCTCAGAGAAATACATAGTCATATCTTACATGTTTATGAAAAAAAAGTGAAAGTTAGTAACTCAATAGATGGAAAATCACTTTTTATAGTAAGATTTCATGCAGAGGTGGGGGATGTTTGCAAAAACTAAAGAAATTAGTGTCGTTTAATTATGCTGTCTGTAAATGCAATGTGTGGGATGTAGAGAGGATAAGAATAATTAGGATTGTCAGCTTGAGGAGGTGTACCTTTCTTCTACCTTCTTCATCTATTAGACTGAACACTTACCATCACTGCATTTTTTTATGTCTGAAGGATCAGAGATCTTCTAGAACAGTAACCACTGCTAAAAGGTGAGAAGTCATCTTCTGCTTCAGCTGTGATCTTCCTTCTGCCACACCATCCTCCACATTGTATTTACAGTCTAAACATTTAAGCTTGTACTAAAGTCCCTGTATTCATCTCCCCTCAAAAACATTAATTCTTCTGAGAAAATAGTCTTTTCTATCTGCTATCATCTCTTTCAACCATGAGATTAATGTCTCATGGAAATCTTTCAGTGTGAACATACTTGATGTAGCTTTCTAAACTATCCCATTTTCATTGCTGTCACCAGCTTCTGCACACAACTCAAAACTGATAAAATCAAGCAAGGCTGAAGGCTGAAAACCGATGTAATGTAAACAT
Organism: Sakesphorus luctuosus; assembly: GCA_013396695.1. NCBI lineage: Eukaryota > Metazoa > Chordata > Aves > Passeriformes > Thamnophilidae > Sakesphorus > Sakesphorus luctuosus. Next base: position 120,722 of record VWZD01006877.1, read on the forward strand.
AAACAGAGTATTAAAGAACTGGCAAAAGAACTCTGAAAAATGTATAGGGAAGTAAGTAACAGTGGGATGTTATTTTAGAACTGGAAAAGATTCAGATAAAGGCAGCAAGAATTACCAAAGGAATGCTCAACTCCCATATGAGCAGACAATTACACATGAAAAATGGAGTAGGATGAGACCCTTCAACCTAGGCAAGAGGTGGCTTACACAGATGTAATAGAGGTCTACAAAGTCAGGATTGTTGTAGAGAAGGTGGATAAGGATCAACAATTCATTGTCTCTTCTAGCAAAAGAATTATGGGCCATCACATGAAGGCAGCAAGAATCAAATTCAAAACAAACAAAAGTAAATGGTTGTTCTCTGAATGGGTATCAGAGCAGTAGAACAGTGTGTCAAAATCTATGAAGTGCAAGAAATGTACACAGACGCTAGGAGAAACTGAACAAGAACTTGAAAGAAAGATCAGCTGGAAAGTTAGTACACAAACAAATCACATCAGGCTCATGAATTACTCTGACTTGAACATAACTGAAGGCTGGGAAGTATTTCAGGGAAATAGCATATGTACTTTTCCAGTTATTTTTCCTTAGGCATTGTCTCCTGCAAAGAATTAAATCCTTTATTTTACAGGTAGTCAGAGACCAATGCAGTTACGGGGTAGTGTTGAGCAAGAATTTGGTATTTCTTCTCCAAGCCTCAAAGAAAAATGCAGCCTGGTGAATGACTGGAGTTCTTGATTTATTTCTATTTGAAAGTCAGTTTTGAAAGCCTGTTTGAACCTTTGAAACCTATCATCCTTCATACCAATGAGAAAACCATCTCAACCAAATACAAGAAGACAAACAAATAAAGCAAATAACATTTGAATAAACAAAATGTTATTGCTTAAGAAAATATAATTTTGATGCTACAGCTATTAGTATTTTAATTTAAAACAGTGATTAAGGCCAGAGTCATGTGAATATAGCCAGCAGACATGAAGAACCATTAGAAACTGACATCTCACAAATTTTGTTCTGATGTATTATGTTTCAGCATGAGAGACAACACAGATTCACCAGACATAGAAGTTAAATAGTTCAAGCTTATTATACCTGATTAGGGGAACAAAATGAAGAAGAGAAAGTAAAAAAAAAAAAAAAAAAGAAGGAAAAAAAAAAAAGAAAAAAAAAAAAATCCAGCAAAAATGTTATTATAGTAGCATTTCTAAAGAAAGTGTCTCATATAACCCATGTAGAAGTAACCTCAGAAATAACATAATAATAATAATATAAATGATGTCTGTTTCAAAACAACCAGCACATTCCCACTGCCTGGGTAAATTTATATACTTTCCTTATGGAGGATGACAGACAACATTTTAATTATGAATAATCAAGATAATCAAGTTAAATTTAAGTGTCATTTCTTATATTTGCTCAATATGAAAAGGAAAATAGCATATTAACTAAACTGAGGAACAGTAAAAAGGTCACATTTTTGGAATCGTGGTAGAAGTATCTCAGATTCTGAAAAATTTTCAGCTTTTAGGTAATGCAAATGGTACATGTGCATGTCATGCTCCCACAAAATGCCTGTATAACTCTCTTCTTTGTGTGTGCTTGAAGAAGTTTAAACTTTAGAAATTTTTGGATACAGAAAAAACCCCTCTTGATCAGATGTAATTAAAGATGATTACCCCCAAGGGACTTCTAAAATTTAAATTTTGATGCTGAAAAGTGCCTTTCTGGTCACAGAAAGTAAAAAGAAAGAACTATTCACCAAATCAAATCAGGAGAGCCTCCTAAGCAGCACATATGCTGAGAGGCAGTAGAGACCTTCTCACAAAGCTCCAGCCATGGGGCTTCTCTCTGCCAAGGGTCTTCCTGAAGTGTGTAACTGGGCATTTGCAAAGATGTCCAGGGCACCCCATTATTGCACAGGCAGTAACAGAGCAGTGAAAACAACTGCACACATCTGCAGGTCTGTGAAATGTCAGACTGGTATTGCTCATCCCACCCCAGCCAGGAGCCAGGACAGGGACAGCCCAGCCCTGGGCATAGGGCACCTTTCTGTGGATGGGGACTGGACAAGGCCAGACTAGGGTGCCAGACCACACGTGGTGCTGCTCAGCAGAGTCCATGGCCGAGCACATGGATGTGGGGTGTAGATCAGCTGGGCCCAGACGACTGGATGTGTCCCTGCTGGTCCAGGGACTGCCCTGCCCATGACATCCTTGCAGCAACTGGATCCTCTCCCCACTTCACCGGCTGTACCCACCTGCCTCTGGACACGAGGCGTCAAACCCCAGGGGCAGAGGTGATCTCAGACCCCTCACATCTGTTAGTGGGTCAATTTCCTGTTTTTTAGAGGAGCTACAAATACATCTTTGAAAAAATAATTTATATTTCAATGTTCTCTGTTTTTATAAACACACCTGCAAAGTAGGAGCAGATTTAGTTGAGTGCTAACAATTTCCAGTAGCACCAGCCTTTCTAAGCAAAGAAAAGAGCTGTCAGATTAAAACTGCTCAGAAATGAAGCATCAGTCTAGGTTTCTCTGAGGTATTAATAAAGTGCCAGCCTGGGCTCTCAGGGCACTTTCTCTTGGACTGACTGCTCCCTCTAGTCTGGTCAGATCCTTCCCACACTGCGTCTCAGTGTCACTGTGCTCCCTAAGGGCTCAACATAATTTTCTTCCCTAGCAATGACTATCTTCCCTGAAAATCCTTGCAGTTACAATTCAGAGTGAAATAAAGTCGAATTTACTTGAAATGAAAAGTGTAAAACCCACAAGTGGCACATTAATATTGCTGCCAGAATTGCTAGGCAGCTTTCTGAGCCCAAAATGCAGTAGCACCATGATGCACTTGCCATTGTTCCTGGTCTAGCTCGGAGTGAACTTGGGATCAGAGACTTGTCCAAGTAAACAAAACAGTGCCCAAGCCTAGGCATAGACCTACAATTACCCTAAATGTTAACATAGCCCCTGCATCACTTATGTCAACTAGTATACTCCCAGGAGCTCCTGGCATCACAGTGTTCCAACAGGTGCTTTAGCTTTAGCCACCAATCTGGAGAACATAGCACTGAAATAACGACAACCTTTCTCATCAGGTTCAGTGCCAGAAGTCAGGCAGTGGAAACACTGTCTAATACTCTGACTTATGAAAGGATCCAATATATAAATTGTTGTTGGGCTCAACACCCAAGAATCACACCCCTCATGTTCCTTCTCCCTCTCTGTGTGTTTTTTCCCTGAGGTTTTTCCATGCTGTAAAGGTACCTTAACGGTTTCCCTGAGCCTGAGCTGGTCCAGCACCCCTCCCCTGCCCTGCTGCAGCAGAACCCACTATTCCTGAGGCAGCACAGGGTGCCAGCTGTTCCAGAAGCCCTGGCAGGCCCACCTGCCCCCTGCTCACAGCCCCATGGTTCCTCTCCCCACCCTGGATGTCCCTGTGTGATTTCTCCCAGTACCTAAGCCTCTCCCATTCCTAACCTCAAGCCTAATCCTGCCCTCAGGTGTACTGCCCAATCCCCTCCAAACCCTGCCCCTATCCAAACCCTTAAATCTCCACCCCGACCAGAAATAAAGGCTTTTTGGAGTGTTCACGACTCCTGTATGTGTCTGGATTATTCCAAGAGCCATCCCCATCTTGGTCCCGAGAAAGCATCATTCAAAATGTCCTACTGGACAGATATCTTAAATTCTAAGTATGAGCACCTTTAACAAGCTGCACAATTTCCTTTATGAGATAGGTATAAAGCAATGAAAATATTCACATGTGAACAGGTCCAGAGCATTGAATTCGTCCAGTTATCCATGTTTCACATTCTCCTGTGGTGGCATTCATGTCTCACACATCGCCATAGTAGAGTTCCAGTTGCGTTCCTGGCCTGGACTCCATATGCCATTCATGACCTCATATGTGAGGCAGAGGAGAAGCTGCTGCTTTGCATCTAAGGTGTTCTCTAACTCCTTTACACAGTGCAGAGTCTGCCACAAAGCAGACTGCATCCTTGAGCCACGCTCATCCAAAACATCTCAGGGCAACAATTTGTCACATACCTTGGTACAGCTGTGCTCCTGCAATTTTTATAAATTTTTAATTTCATTTCATCATGGTTTTGTCTGGTTTCTACCGTCTTTTCATTTTCTTCCCTTGTAATTAATACTTGTTCAACCTTTTAATAGCTATACCCTCACTTCTCTTTCTTTTCTCATTCTTTTGCTATTTTACTCTCCCACCTGTGACATCACTCCTAGACCAATCATTAGTTCTTCAGACACTTCACTTCTTCTTATTCTTGTAAGATTTCTATTGAATAATTGCCTTGCTTTTCCCAAAAAGGTACACAAAACTGTTCCTGCAAAAAATCTAAGCAGACCTCAGACTCCTCTCTCCATCTTAAGATGTCTCCTATTGAACTGCTGCAAACACCTCTTCTCAACTTGTTCCTGCCCTTTGTGCTACAAAATGCTTTTCTGTTTGTTCCTCAAACTCTGCCAAATTCCAAAATGAAATGTTAAAAGATATCACTACCTCTTTACCACAAAGGCATTGTTCCAGTAGCTATGGGGTTGCATTTTTTCTGGTGAGAACAAGTGAACATTTTCCATGGAATTCAATTCTAAAAACATTGATCTCAGTAAAAAAATAATCTGTAATAAACACTATCTGACAAATCAGAGCACAGGAAATTAACACACTTGGTATGTACAACTGTTTCAAAGCAGAGGAAAAAGATGAGATGCACACTCGAGTACTCTTCAGACAGTATTTCTTCCAGCATGTTTGCTTTGACTTTAAATGTACAAATAGTATCTTCTAAGCCTGAGAAAACAAACCTCTTTTAGCAGCACAACAGATGATGTTAGAAAGTCTAAAGAACATCTGAGATGATCTAGTGTGTTGTCTGCTTTGCTATATTAATTTTTGAAATATGTTTGGCAAAGAAAATTAATATATAGATCCAAAAACCTGTCACTGGATATGCTAATCAACTTGTTCACATCATTGATTTCAATCATTTTTCATATGTGGATGACATTTGAAGAGTTCAGTTTGAGGAATTTTAAACTCTAACTTAGTACTCCTCTCTGTATCAAAACTTGCATACCCGTAACTAGAAAAATAGTCATATACTTCAATGAAACCATATGTTACAAAATCATTCTGAGGTATATTTTATAGCAAGTGATGAACAAAGGCAAACAACCACCTGTTTAAAACTTATGACAAACAAGAGAACAAGACAAAAGTCACATTTTTGTTTCATTTTGATCTATATAAGACTGACAATTTTCTTAAGGGGACTAAATTGGTCATGGAATAAGGAGGAGATTTAGGAGAACATATGACAGTTTCTCTTGATAAAAATGTTCACGCCTGTGTTCTGAAATTAAGCAAGTACTAGATCTCTCTAATAACAATAAAGAGTCTGTGGTCTTTAACAAATGTCCAATATAAAGATTGTTGGCAGGAGAATTTTACTATAGTTACATGTGTTCAAGACAAGATATAATTATTGACTACAAATAAATAAAATGAAATAAGAAATAAAATGCATACTCTGGACACTATATTGTATTGCAAGTGAAATTCCTTGGACTGGAAAAATGGTTATTTAAAAAATAATGTTGCATAGTGGTAACCCAATCTTTTAACACAAAACTGCATCTCCAAGAGGAACCTTCTCAGCCTGATGATTTTATAAATTAACCACAAGCCACAATTAGAATAAAACTGGAACTCAATGTATTAACTGGTCAATTATAGGAAGTACATAAAAGAAATGCAGTAGGAAAAGTCACATATCCCTAATTTCACCAAAAAAAAAAAAGAAAAAAGAAAATTTCACAGCCTATGAATAGGATTTTCTATTTGTTTGCACAATCTTACAGCTATTCCATCTGAAGATGATAGAAAATTAAATTTAGACTGACAATCACATCATTTTATAAAACTAGTCAGCTATGACAGCACTAACCAACAAACCCAAAGAAGCTGAGCTACTCAGTGTGATATCTGATATCTGCAGTAGATTAAGTGCAACAAGCATCTGCCTTTGTGTGTGCTTAGAATATAAAAAAATGATTCTTTTTTTTCAAATTCCTTTTCTGTTTTCATTCATTTTCCTGTATTTACAGGTGTTCCAAACACCCCAACATAATTTTTATTACCAAAGGGTATCATGATTGCCAGTTAAAAAAGCTGTCTTATGAATCAAGGTCAATTACTGCTTTACAGGTTCAAAACACTTTTTAATTCAAAGCAAATGTTAAATGAAAATATAAAATTCACCTGAAATGAATACAAATTTTTGAGAAGAAATAGCATCAGGCAATTACTGTCATATTACAAGATCAAATGTGGAAAACTGTTTTGGTACTGTTGCCTGATTTAAAGGAGATCTACTGAAACTAACTTCCTTCTAAATATCTGGGGATAAAATGTCTATGTGTTGCAGCAGAATTCAAGTATACGTATCTAATGCACATTAATACAAATTAAACTGAACTAAAATATACACTGCAGAATCAAATATATGTGGTGGATGACTTATCAGATGTCTTGATTATTAGAGCAGCTCTGAATCTGTGTACAACTCCATGTATATGTAAGTCCATTTCTGACTGGCAGATTTTCAGAAATTAATTACTTTATTTATGGTCACTGACATGTTGTAAATAATGAAAAGAACTTAAGAAAGGCATTTCAATATCATTGCTGACAGCTCCATGAAAGCACAGCTCCATGTGAAGTAGTGATTGGCTCGTTATGCAGTACAATGCTCATCTCTAAAGTAAACAAAGTTTTGCGGAAACAAAGGACTTCACAACACAAACCCATAGGATTTAAGTGAAGACACTTTATTCTACACAGCACACAGGTTATATAGGGTTACAGGTACACCTTATTGGCTAAAAAGGTCTTACTCTCACACGTTAGAACTTCTAATTGGTTACAAGCTTAATATCTCACAAGTCCAGTGTTTACATTATCTCATCCTCGTGTTTTGAGGTTGGTGTCTGGAGTAGAGCCAGGAAGTTGGGATGCTCCCAAGGCTGTACTTGTTAGGGAGTAACCAAGGCCTAACAGACAAATAGCAGGTGTGTGACCTTGCTTGTTTGCCATATCAGCAGGATCCTCTTTTGCTGGGATATCAGCAGAATTCTCATGGCTAGAGCAGTTGAATTCTCATGGCCAGAGCAGTTTGGATTGCTCAGAAATCCACTTTCTGCAACACATCTCCACACATATAAAGGGAAGGATGGGGAACTCAAACACACTGCACCATCTACAAGACCGTTTCCACAAGCTTAGAAAAGCACAGGGTCACAAAGGTGGGGAACCCCCCAACACCCCAGGCAGAGAAACCTTCCCTGCCTTCCTCAGGGACTGTCCCAGGAAAGCTTCAGTCCCATGGGCCTTGAGGTGTACACCTGAGGCAGGGGGAGGTGCTTGCATGCAGTATGGGATAGCAGGGAAAAGGATTTTGAGATTGTACAAGACTTGTCATGGGATGTTTGAGGGATGAACCAAAGGTGGAGGAAGCAAGAGGTCTAGGTTGTTTGGGTATTAACAAGCAGAGGAATGTAGAGGAGTAAAGGGATGAAACAGGCTAGCCCTCATCAGCACACTTATCTGACCATGCCCTGCACCAGATCAGCAGTCTGCCCTGTCTTCTCATTAAACTTCTTTTCCAAATGTTTTCCTGAGTGAAAGAGCTCTTCCTGCAGGTGCTTGTGTGTGTGTAGGTCTGAGTGGCAGGGCTGGAGTGAGATAATTTTTAACAGGACCTGTGTATCTGTGGTACCAGCAACTAGAGCAGGTCAGGATGTGTTCACCAAGATGTGTTCACTAACAAATATCCAGAATGTAGGGGAGTGATCTGGGAGCCAGAAGGCTGAGTGTGACACTCGCACGGAGACAGCGAGAGTTCAGTACTAGCAGGACCAGGGTTTGTCCAGGAAAACTGCTGAGGACGCTGGAGCTTGGAGAATCTACTGGGAGACTCACTTGTACATGAACATTTGAATCTGGGACTGAAACAATTGGGAAGAGCAAGGATCCAGGGAACCACTTACAAGGTAGTCATTGTGCATATTGTACATACTCATTGTACTTATGTATGCTTATATTTCCTGCTGGCGAATCTTTATTCTCATTAGCCAGAGAGGAGACCAGGATGAGGCTTTTAGTGTTGTTGGATGTTTGTGTGAGTGCTTAGTGTTTTCTGTCTGGGTTGGTCCAGTCATTTGTACATGTGCAGATGTACTGTGCACTGTGTGCCTGCATGGTGGTCATTGGCATACTGTGTTCAGAATCACTCCTGGTTGTATCTGGGGAAATGGAGATGCAGCAGCCTTGGCTCTTTCAGGTTGCAGTATTAGTCATCCCCTACTAGCAATAAAAACAAAAAGTTTGGAAATAAAAGGATGGGATGTCTTCTAACATTTTAAATTCTATAGCAACACTGAAAATATCTGTGAATGTCCACATATTCTAATATTAAGATTTCAGAAAAAATGTGATAGACATGTGATAAACAAAGTAAGACAGAAACAGTGAAACTGGCTATCTGATGGAAAGGCTTAAATAGGAGAAAAGGTAAAACGTACTGCATTCAGACATGGGTGCAAATTAATTTGAAGGAACTTCATAGAGGTATAAAATTAAGGTTGGTTTTGTCCACATAATTTCCTAATTTAAGAAAAGGGGATATGCAGTTAAACTAAAACCATATCTAAAAGCAATAAATGAAAATGCTTTTTTACATTGTGCATAATTTAGCAATGGTACTCATCAAAACTTAATAGTCAACAAAAGACAGATGGCTAAAGATGCATATTAACTCAGTAAAATACTAGAAAGATTCAATTTGATATGAAGACTGAGAATACTCAAAACCTTGAATATCAAGTAGGATAAAATAATTGGAATTCAAGCCTTTATACCTCAGGGCATAAACCAATGACTAATTAAATATGATACAAAGAGAATGTTCTTCTAAACACATTTTTCTGTAATTGTCTATAATATTTCTTTCAATTGGTAGTCTCTGTTGACACTGGCAGGACACTATAATTGAGTGATCCAGAAAGCATATTCAATATGATTACTTGGGATCTATTTTAAACTATCTAGTATTTATTTGTTTATATTAATTACTGTAGTGCTAGACAGCTGTCACAGCTTTCTCACCTATACAAAAAAAGCAGGTCACCCAACTTTTGTGTAGAATAATTCTAATTTTCATTGCCAGTTTTGTTAATGTCAGTTTTGTAATGGGACTGTTTTTAGTCAATTTTTCCACAAATACATGTTTTGCCATTGTAAAGAACATTACAAAAGCAGACAGTTGTAGCTAATTATGCAACTTCTTTGCATAATTATATTTCTCATCAGAGAATAAACTCCATAAATAAAAAATACTAGTTCTTTAAAGTATAAGATGGATCATATATCAAAGACAGATCCCTTGTAAAGTTTGCCTCTTAAAGATAATACTAATCTTATTGTAAAATCCCATATCTTTTCTTCACTGAGAGTTTTGGGTTATTTTTTTCTTTGCTGCAAGTCTTTGTTTGGAATGTTTTGTCATGGTGAAATGTACAGTAATGAATATGGCATATCAGCATTGGTATTACACAGTAGATACTCATTGTCTTCAAGTTGCTAAAGTCCAGGAATCATATTGTTATTGTTCAAAGATTCAAAATGGCTGCATGTCTTTTAATGAGCTGTGTTCTCTTAATTTTTTGTGCATTTATTAAAGTCATGTGAATGTACATAGATGTTGCTTCTTTTTTGACTTAGTAAGTCTTCAGATGTGAAATTCACATGTCTCCATGAAGCTTTCCTCATTTATTATTTCAGACAGTTTGAAAAAAGCTCTTAGCTTGCCAAAATATTATGGTGTTCATTTTAAAAAAATGTTATTAGTTTAAGATATTACACAGAATGAGGAAGTCCTAGGAAATCAAAAGGTGAAATTAGCTCAAGGCTAATTTTGGCTCAAGGTTGTGAATGCTATTTTGCTACTTTTTGATAGAGATCAGCTATTGAATGATTTAAGCTTCAGTTATGAATGCAGTTATTGACAAATGGCTTCTAACTATAGTACTGCTTATTCTTCCAAATTCCAGTTATGGTTGACAAAACTAGAAGGTATGCAGAACCTGAATTTTTTTTCCAGCCTTGGAGAATGGGAGGTGTCCCCACTAGGCTCAAGAAGTCAGACCAAAATCCCAAGGTTTTCCTTGTTCTCTTCATAGCTTTTTTCTTCAGTATATCAGATCCATGTGCATAGATTTAGTATCTGTGTAAATTGCTGTAATTATATCTCTAGAGACTGAAGTTCTTTTATATAGTCACAAAGAAAACAAAATGCAAGCAGCAATCAAGTACATTTTCCCTTTGGCACACTTCAACCTTGCCCTGACAATACACAACTCCAGAGGTGATAAAATGCCATTCCCAATTCTCCTCTGAAGTGATGCTACTCAACTGGAACTTATAGGAAGGTTGCAAATCAGGTCACCTTAGCAGAAGACACATCCCTAGAAGACTACAAAAGAGACAGAAACAGTAAGTAGTTCTGAAAAACAAAATACTACATGCAGACAGGAATTGCAGAGAGCTCAGTACACAAAAGAGTCCTAACAAATTATTTTGACTAAAATACATGATCTAAACAGTCTATGTTAACGTTCTATGAAATGCTTATGGCTCACAACATATTATACTTGTTTGCAATTGACAGCTTCAGAAAGATTTCACAAAACATAAATAAAGAACTTAATCTGTTTTTTTCTTAACATTTGCCTGGCCTCATCAGGTAAATAACTGAGCCTCTCAAAGTCCCTGGTTTATTCTGCTAAGGAAGCACTTCTGCAAATGGATAACTGTAGTTATCATACTACAGCCAGAGAGTTTGCTACAGAAGTTGATGTGGGCAACAGAAATGAGTCACTGGTACCTTGGACACCACACCAAGCTAACGTGTTTTACAAAGGCCCTTATTTCTGAAGAAGCTTATTTGACTGTCTTTAAATGATGCTGACATGTCTTGAGTAAATATGTTTCCTGCATGTGCTTGAGAGTCTGTAGAAAATCCCATAACTGTGAGTCTGTTTCCTTGTCATTTTTCATGCTAAAAATACCAAAGAGAACTACTTCCTATCTAGAACCTTGGGGATTCATTGTGGATTGAGACCAAACAAGATACTTTTTCAGAACATCAATGAGATGTGATTACTGTGAGATGCATGTAAAGCCAACCTAGCAAATTGATTCCATTTTTAAGCAATTTTAAACAGATCAACAGTCAGAGAAATTATTGTTTGGGTGTGAATGTAACAGGGGACAAAATGCAATATAACTCTCTTCCTACCCATTATTCTACATCTTACGCTGCCCTCCCATTGTATTGACACAATTTGTATTGCCAAAGCAGCATGATAGATCCTTTCTGACTCCCTCATGCCAAATGTCTTAGAAAAAGGACTAGCACCTTTCACTTATAGAATGCTGTTTCATCTCTAGAGGAGGGTAGCAATGCAAAAAATCCAGGTAGGTCCTTCCACAGCATCCATATCTGGTTAAGATGTGATGCAATGTAAGAAAATATACCTTTGAAATGGCACATATGTTTTCGCTTCTTTTACAAAAAGAATATTTCCATTCCTGGTCATGGTGTTTTAAAAAATCATTGTATTAGGCAATATCTCTTTTCAGAACTACAAAATATTTTAAACTCAAACCAAATAAGGTAAAAATTCTATTGTAAAATCAGAATGTTATAGTCAGAAAGAGTAATTTCTCTGAAAATTTTCTCAGTGATTATGAATATTCTCATACTAGTTATATTTATGTCTTCATTCGCAGATACGTTCATTCTGTCCAACATCACCTCTCAAGATTGAGAACTCTCTTATATTTTGCAGCTAACTAGTAATTTCTATTTTGAATTTGTGGCTTGTCAAAATGATATTGTAAACAATGAATAAAATTACACACCTTTATCTTTCATTTGCCGTTTTGGGGGATCTTCAATGATTTACAAAAGTTCTCAGAATGTAAGAATTTATAAAGAAACAAGAAAATACAACTGTTTATCCTCTAGTGTTTTAATATAGAGTTATATTGCATTCAATTAGCATGTTATTTATGTGGCTGCAGCTGTAACAAAATAGCTGAGCAGTGGATTTTAGAGATATATAATGCTTCATCATTGGATTTTCTGAGGATATTAGCTGGATTTGATGTCTATGTAGAGACAGAAAAAGATGAACTAAAAAAACCTCTTAGCCTCTGAGACTAAGCTGTTTTGATGTTACTTTTCTCCCTTGACAACTTTCTGCAGCAGG
>VWZD01006877.1:133148-199989 GCA_013396695.1 Sakesphorus luctuosus
GGCTAGCGAAAATATCCCACTTTGTTCATAAGACACGGTGCACACTGTATTTAAGGCATAATGCACTTTGAACAATAAGCCATGATCACAGTTTAGATTACACTTCAGTTTTTGCCTCAATAAAACTGGTGATGCAGTACAAACTGGATGAGCAATTGGAGCTAATCTATCATGATTCTAATATGCAGTAAGAGAAATAAATCTACAGGTTTGGGGTAAAGAACCATGAAAATATTGAACTGGACAGGACCTCTCTGTTCAGCAAATACTGTTCCCTATCCTTTTACTAAAGCCTGTGCAGAAATATAGCAAATTTCATCTTGAAATCAATTGCTGCTAAGCCTTATTCTTCTTTTTACAGTGGTAATTAAAACATACTAATACTTCTACAATATATTTACTCTTGCTTAGTAGCTTTCATACAAACGTGGCTCTCCTCACATTGTCCAGATGTATGGACTTTACAATCCTTGTGGGAAAAGAGTGACCATGTTTTATTTTAGCCTTCATTGAAGATTTAGCAGAGCAAGCCCTTTTAGCATGTTCCAGCAAGAGAGATGCTCTCTGCTTCATCAGCCAAGCTAGATTGCTTCTACCCTCCAATCTTTCTTCAACTTGGCTCATCAAATTTTAGTACAGCAGTTTGGTAACATGTCTCTATCTCCTTATGTAAATTTTTCCTCACATATAATAAAAATACTTGGAATATATTCCTTGGAATAATTGAAATACACCAAAGACTTCACTTAGGTTTTTGGATAGCTTCATCAAACTGCTGTGCTCTTTTTCATATTCTTATTTTTAATACAATACTATATTCAAAAGCTGATTTATACAAATAATTGTTAGTATAACAGGCATAATATCCAACTCCTATTTGTTATCATAAACAAGGCATTCCAGTTTCTACTTCAGCCTATTTTTTCCACTTTATGTTCTATTTGTCATCTCCACCTTTGCTAGACATTCTCTCAAGTAACACAATTTCTATCACTTCACTGGGTTCCACATGGATAAGACTTACCTTATTTCCCTTATCTAATCAGTTCTCTTACATCATAAATCTAGCTAATTGTTTAATAAAAATAGCTCATATTTCTCTTTTGACTCTAATTAGTTCTTTTTTTGGTGTTTGTTGATTTTTCTGTAGTGCTTCCTTTTGTCATTGTCCTTTCCTACTGTTCAGAAAAGGCAATAATGCACAGGATAGAATTCTGATATGGTGCAAAACCTGCTAAAAGATGAGTTCTTTTGGATTTGAGGGTTTTTTTTCTTTTTATACTTTTAGCAACAATTTTGTAGCTTATCTTTGCACGTGAGCTACTGGACTGAATCTCAGTGTGTGTGTAAAAAAAGAAGGTGATAGCAGGAAGGTAAGAGTCCTTAGGTTGAGAGTGGCAGAAAAAGATAAGCTTCATGAGAACATGCCTAGATGAGCAAATGCAGGATAGTCTGCATGTTATGTCAGCAGCAAAGAGGATGTGATAAGTATATAAAGCAGAAGAAAAAATAAAAAAATTGAAGGATGTAGGTAAAATGTAAAATTCAGAACCTTGAAAAAGAACACGGAACTGTATTTCTTGAAGAATAAAGAGATGGAACAAAGACAGGGGAAAAAGAAAAGGGGAAAAAAAAACCCCACCACAACAGTAGGTAGAATAAAGACCCCAGAATAAAGAAGTTGGCTTAGTGAAATAATGTAGTGCTGAACAAAATAAATGAACACAGGTTGGATAACATAAAAATGAGAAATCTTGAGAAACCCACAAAAGTCAGTAACTTTCCAATGTTTGTTACATGAGATTAACAGGGTGTCCTAGTGCTTCTGGTAAATTAAGGCAAGTTGCTGGCCATTCAGAAAGATTTTTCCCAAGTGATTGGTGGCTGCAAGGACATGTTCAACACTCCTAAATGATAATGAATTCAGCATCACTCGAAGACTCTTGGCATCTCACTAGATGAGGCTTTACAGCCAACAGTACTGGTTGTTTTTAGAGCCATTTCTTAATCATCAAAGGAAACTACAGATCCCTGAAAACAACCACTAGATTGTTTTGAAGAGACTACAATTTCAACGAAAACTGTAACATTTATTCCACCATGAGAAGGTGAGAAAGCAGACCTCATATTTCCCTTCCATACCAAAATGTTCACATTTTATGGGCAACTGGCCCTTCTGCAGAATAGCAAGGAGACCAAAGTAAATTTAACCAAACAGGTGCTTCCTTTGTTGTTTATTATTTTGGTTAAGGCTTCACCCAGCACTGAAACATGTTTAATTCAGAGAGAAGACAAAATGACCTGCAAAGACTGACACTGCCTTTTCTAGGATTTGAACGTGTATACTATTTTTGAAGTATATTGTCCTGAAAGAGCAAATTCATTAGAAATGGAGGTGGGGAAGAAGGGGGAAAAATATTTTAAAGTAAAACTTATTCATAGTTAAGTCTGTGCCTCTAAAATTTGCAAGCTGCTGTGAACTGCAAACATTTCAAGAGACAGGAACCTTCAGCTGTTGCATTTAGGTTTGATATTTTCCAATAAAATTACTATGCCATGACAATAACTGCTAGCCAGAAATATATATGCATTTAGCCTGAACAATAACACATCAAGAAACACATTTATTGACAAAGAAAAAGAAAATCCTTTGTTTAAGTATTGTAGCTGAGATCACAGTGTGACTGGAAACTTACTTGTTTTTAAGGAAGGTGAAGTCAATACAATGTGTGGTGGGTTGGCCTTGGCCAATGCCAGGACCCACCAAAGCCACTCTATTATTGTCCTCCACAAGTGGACAGTGTGGGAAAAATATCTTGAAGTTTCATCAGTTAAGGACTGGCATAGATCACTCACTGAATACCATCACAGGCAAAACAGACTGAAATTGGGGATAATTGAATTTATTACTAAAAAAAATCAGAGCACGATAATGAGAAGTAAAATAATCTTAACACCTTTCCCCTGTCCCTCCCTCCTTCCCAAGCTCTACCACCTACCCCACAGCAATACAGGGAGATGGGGAATGGGTCAATAATTTTTTACCTCCTCTTGAATTTTTAGTCATCTTGAGTTGTTGCTTTTACATGTAGCAAAAACCTATTCACCTCAAATATATGATGGGAGCATTTCCACTCCTGTTGGCGATGTTATAAGCAGTTTAGGAGTATCCAGTGTTACAGGACCTTTGCTGTGTTTGCCCAGGACCACAGGTAAGACAGCTCATGGATGTTTGCTAACAATGGCATGTCTGCAGTCTAAGGAAATTTGACTCTAACTAGACAGCACAGAAAAAGGTTGACAAGGGACAAGCACATGGGGAAAAGAACAGGTGGATAAAGGTGAGGATAATGAAAGCCAAAATCACAGCCTGTGCTTAATTTAAAGTAGTGTTTAGGAAAGAGTTTATTTACTGTGCCATGAAAAGGAAAAAAATCAAGCCTATAATCTGTATTATAAAAAAAATGGAGTGCTTTTCTCACATATACTTATAATGGTACTTAGTGAATGTTTACAGTTCTACTTATCTGAAAATATAAAATTTTTTCTCACTCTTCAGGCATAACAATTTTATTAGCTATGAAAAACTCAGAAGAGTCAAGCAAATATTGGGTGTGTTTTGGGAAAGGTTAAACAGACTTTCTATAATGAATGTTAGAAAACATAAAAATTCAGTGAGTTTGGTTTTTCTGGGTTTTTTTATTATTTTATTTTATTTCAAATATTTCGGTAGAAAGTTATGTTACCTGTGGAAGATAAGAACAGGACAATATAATTCCATTATGATATAAGATTTGTGAAAAAAAATCAATGTTGCATATATTTGTAAAAGTGATACTGTGCCGCCTCAGACTTGCTGGGGAACTCTTACTACTGAGCGATGTCATTGGCAACATTTGTAGAAGGCATTGCAAGAATGGGAATGCTTGATCTGGCACGAACTCAAACAGTGATCAAAAGGAAGTTATTTTTCTCTTGAAAAATATTGTCTTTGTAGGCAGAAAAAATCTGTAAAAAATTAATATTGTTTCCGCTTTCCCAGAAACAAACTTTAAACTCTACAATAACAAAAATATAACAAAAAATCCAGGAAAATGTAACATAAATCCATGGAAACTAGGACACCTAATGTGTATCTTCTTAACGTAATAGGTTTGGATGATATAACATGAACTTCCTAATTTAATCAAGTTTGATAATCACTGCACATACATTTCTCTTATAACTTAACATTTTAGTCAATGGACTGTACAATGCAATTGTACAATAAAAAACAGCATTACAGTGCTGACAGTTTTGTTACTTTTATAATGGACTTAATGTTACATATTTTTAAAAATTGTATTTTTTCTGATGTAAACTTTTGCATTAAGAGAACAACTTATATCAGAGTAATAACATAAATATCTGAAGGTCAATTGTAAAGCAAGAGGAATGACATTCTGTGGGAGAATGCTAAAATGGACCTCCGAGGAGGACGGCGCTGAAGGGCAGCCCAGGCCTGACAAGCTACACATATGAGAGACTTTTGTTGCTGAAGTTTAAAAGTTATGCATTTTACTGTACAGTTTTCCCTACAAGCTCTGCTATTCCCTGACACACAGCACCCATGTGGCTTCCCTGGCCAGCACCGTGTCATTCTCCCCACATAGCCAGCCCCGCCTCTGTCCTAATCCCATTGGTTGTCTCACCCATCACTCCCCAGTCCCTGGGTTCCTACTGGGTTTTGATCCTTCCGTTCCCCCATTGGCTAGCCGAGTACCCAAGCCACTCCCTTCTGCCTGAGCCATTACCCAACACACCCTATTTCCTGAGTCTTCCCCCAGAAACCTTAAAAATCCCCTATTGCTTTGAATAAATGGTTTTCACCATCGGACCCTTGGAGGGTGTACGTTGTGGGTTTTGCCCACCAGTATCAGGGTTCGCAGCATCTGGCCCCATCTCCGATAGGCTGAGTACGGGGAGCCATCCCTCGGTCAACCCCTGTCAACATCCCTCTAAAATGTAACATTTCTGTTAATAAAGGCACTTTTTCTATTAAATAAAAGGTTTTTTTGACATCTAATTTTGATGCCAGGCTGAAGTAACAGAGAAGTCAAGGAAAATACTGCTAAAAATATGACTATATTTTGCAACTTTAGTAGTGTCTTTAATCATTTGTTCATTTACTCGTCTGGAATGTCCACTTTTATACAGTATGAGTATGAAATGTGATCTCTGACAGTATCCTGACTCATAAAATGCTACTGATAACAATTCTATGAAGAAATCCTGTCATATGTTTCTGTAAATTTTGTCCTAGGATCTGGATCAACAAAAAATACTCTTAGAAGCAGAGGATCCATTCTCATTATCATATTTAACTGGGTTTATTGATAGAATTATTTCCCCATGTCCTTGTGGAATCTTTCACTAATTTCTTAATTGACAGCAGTAGAGTCATACCATATTATATTCAATTATGTTAAGCCAGAAAGTGGTCCTGTGATGAAATGAATTGTGACTACAACATTTCAGCTCCTCTCCCACCTCTTGTTGCTTGCCAAGGAAGCCCATGCCAATGTTCCCAAAAATAGTCTTTTCTCTACAACTTGCAAACTTTTGCCACTGATGTGCAATCCTGACGTGTTAGCAGAGTACGTCCACTAAAGTATTTGCACTTTACACTTGCAGGTTAATAGCCTAAACAGTTAGCTGGCCCTTCTTTCTGGAGAATTACAGCTCAAATAAACTTCTGAGAATTGGTTTGTAAGCCAGAAATGACACTCTGTTATCAACATCCAGTTCTACACATGGTTTATTGTCTACTTTAATTCAGTGTTATGTTAACTAATCTAAATTTGTGTTGGCACATGTGAAAGTCATAACCATTGAAAACAGGGCTTCTGTCATTGCTAACCACAAGATCTCATCTTTGCAGAAGTAATCTCTGCCAAAAGCTTTGCAGCTTCATGTTTTTTCTTAATTGTGATAATTTTTTTAATAATTTCCAAGGTTTTAGCTAATATAATTCCACTGGATAATCAAATATTTTAATTAAATTGCATTTAGATTTTTTCCTATCCATAGCTTATTTTTATTTATAAATCTATGACTAATCATATTCTGCAACTTAGTAATAGGCTTGTGCTTTCAAATATCTCCCAAAATTTGTTGTGATTTCTTATGAAGTCTTAATCTTTACTTTCACATCTCTGTTTACGTACACACCCCAGGAAGAATTCAATTTTACTCTAGGAATGAAAATGTAACATATTCTGGGTTCCTCTTAGTTATATTTATTTAATTTTTCAAGAAATTTTGTTCAGAGGTATTATGGAAAGGCTTACCTAAACTCTTCTATTTGAATTTGAATTTGGTATTTTGTTTTTAAGTTATTATTTTCCCTTTTGATTTAATTTTTATGAGACAATTTTTCTTAATATTTTAAGGCACCAACTGTGGCCTGAGGAAGGACACCTCTGCTGAAATCCTGGAGTTGCATTCATTACTGCTACAGTCAACATGTGGCATTTTATGATGTACTTCATGACACATTTCACTCTAATATGACCTGGAGAGAAATAAACAGAGTGTTCTGCTATGGCAGAGTAGGAAATAGGAAGTACTCAAATGTATGCATTATTTCCACAGAGGTCAAGATTTTACTTATCCTAATTCAGAAGTGGCACAAGTAGTCAGCCATATTTCCAGGAGTCAGCTCAAACAACAGTCAAAGGACACATTACATGGACACCTAGAAGGTCAGTAACTCAAACACATAACTTCAACATAGTGGGAACATTTTCAAGAATGTTTTCTTCAGAAAAACTTGTAGTTGAGTCTCTTCTTAGTTCACTCTGTGCATGACACATCTCTTGCTGATTAAGTCATACACATTGTACAAACAGAACCGGTTGTATGGACACTTTTCTCAGCATGTCTAGAGTATTCAGAAAGGGATTCAGCTTCCTGGAGCTTCTCACAGAACCCACATAGCGCTGATAATGATTATATGATACAACAAGAACTACCATTTCATTCTATTATTTTTCTTGCTCTGAGCATTAGGAATTGTCAGACATTTCACTACTTACTTTTTACAATATGTTCCTTTCAGTTCCTACAAAATTTCTGTTCTCCTTCATGCTTTTCAATCCAGTTCATTAAACATGTGTGAGTAATAAAAGACTTCAGGTTGACTCCTTGGTATTTTCTCATAAAGAAAGATAGGTGGACTAAGGTAAATCTGCTCCAGCACAGGTAAACCCACAGGCTACAAGGAATACTTTCCCTTGCATGGAGTTTGGCCTCCTCCTTTGACTTTTGTATACTTCTGCGGTTTCTCACTATTTTTGTTCCCTCTTCCTTTGCCCCTGTGGTGTTTTTTTCCCTTTGCTGAAATACATTTTTCCAAGAAGCACCACTATCATTGCCAATAGGCTCATCTATGCCCTGCACTGGCTTTGTTGAAGCCAGATGGAATTGGCTGTCCAGAAAAAGAGCAGTACCAGCCTCTTTTCACAGAGACCACCTAAAGGGGTCTATCTGGAAGGAAGACAGGGTAAAGAGGATATATTAATGGAATAAATACTTCTTATAGGCAGCAAATTTTTTTCAGCCTTCTTATAGTTAACACCAAATTTCTTGATAGGAAGAAACCAGAATTAAAATTTATGTTCAATATCTTCTGTCAATGCTTCCTAAAGCAAAGGAAATGGGTGGCTTTCTTGCTAGTTTGCTATTCATTTTGGTTTAAAATCTTTCTGGAAGACACTGGAGAAGTAGAAGTTCCATGTTAGTGCTGTGCAGAAGAAAGGCAGAGACAGAATCTGGAACATTTAACTTTGCTACTGGCTCAGACACCAACAGCATAACAATCAAACCATAAAGTATAAGATCGGGAGCAGGAGGGATGGGGAAGAATCAAGTTATAATTGATGGGATATATGTTTTTCTCACTCTTACTCTGAAAGGCAAGGAAATAGAGGAAAATCTATATCAGGTTATAGTGTACCGTAAAAGCCATTGCTTAGCAGAAGGAAGTGATTCAATTCATAATTGTAAAGACCACAGCCAAGCTGACTGGACTTGGCATTTGGGAACAGTATAAATGGTTATTAAAGTCTGGGTCTCATTCAAATTGCTATGACAGGGCAGAGAGATGGAACATTACAAGGTCAGGTCATGCCAATTTTCATGGATGACTTAAGTCCAGCAAGCCAATCAATCATCCAATACATTTAAGATCTTAACTAAACTAAGCCTGAAATAGAGGTCCACAGTTATATCAGAGATAAATGCATGAAAAAGAGTGGAAACAGATTTGGAAACAAGAAACCGAAAGAATTACCCATTGTGACTCCAAAATATTACCAACTTATTCAGTAAGGGTAGCTTTCGGGAAAATCAGGTTTAAATACATTTTCACTGGACAAATATCAAATAACAAACACTTGCTAAAGGAATATTTAGTTTATTTTATAGGCAGTGTGTTATAATTGCATAAGAACTACCTTAGGTATATTATTTCTTAGGTTTAGCATTTAAAAAGATGGAACTTTGGAGACATGAAATTATCAAATCAGAAGGCAAAATCATGAAAAGTAAGAGGAACATATTATATAACATCTTGGTATTTTCATTTGTTTTTAAATTATACTTATGTTTTCATTGTAAAGTTGTTATTACTAAATATCACATTTCCAAGCTTTACTAATGTCATTCATATTAATTTTAAGATTTTATTTTTGTCTGGATCTCATCATATTTTGTATTGTTATTAATGTTGGCAAAGGCTGTTTAAAAAAACCCAAACAAACAAAAAAAAAGAAAAACACCTTTCTACTCAAAACATTTCATTATTTTGGACTCAAAAGAAACCCCAAGCAGCAATAGAGGAGGCAAAGAGATTTCTCAAACTGCTAAGAATTTTGCACAGCTGCCTAGCTGAATGAAAATACATGGTCAATAGGTTTGTGTTGTTAAAGTAGGATTTGCTTCTCTTGGCATATTTCCAAACTTAAGAAAGTCAACAGTTAACAGAGGATCTTCAAAGTCAATAGCTCATACATCTTCAAAGTAGAGTTCATGTTTTCAGAAACAGCAACTTGAGACGTTACTTGTGAAACTATATCATTGTGCTTTTTTTCCAGTTCTAGAGAAACCTTGATAAATAAGTAAAAAAAAATCCACCAATTTATGTCCAGAGAAATTCAGAAGATATAAAATACTTATGAATGTGCTAAAATGAATGTGTTTTGAAAGCTTTGATCACTACCAAATCCCCAAAACTACGGTTCCAGATGCTTCTTCCAAAGCAAAACCATGATCTTACGTATTTGTAATGCAGCTTATTTACTTTTCTGCTTTTCCATTAAGCATGTATGAATAGAGGTAGTAATGAGGAAGCCAGTACCTATGTCAGATATATTTTCCTGAATTACTGTTATCCATATTATTATGGATATTTTTTTTATCCACTTCTCTTACCAAAATTCACTGTAAGCAAATAAATAACTTATGTTTCTTGTATTCATTCCTAACTCATATGTATACACGTATTTAGTAGCCTAAGTCAGAAAAGTTAAAATTCTCAGGTTATTATTGTACAAATAATATTAATGGTCTCTTCTTCAATACTTGTATGTGGTATTAATATCATCTACTATCTGGAATATAACCTGTTATTTTTTCATAGAATGAACAGAGAATACTCTGGAAGCCCTGGAAAAGAATAACTTGAATGGAGTTAGTTGTCATAAGCTTTACATTATACACAGATTAAGCACTTGAAACCTAAGAGATATGTTCATCATTGACACTTTCAAAGAAGAGAGTTAAAGAAAATGGAAGAATACAGTATGCTACAAAAAGAAGAAAACCTTTTTTAAAATAAAATCTACTGATAAATATCCAAATTTACTGTTACAGCATAGAGAACACTGCCAAAAGATCTAACCAAAATTAAGAAGAAAAATGTGAATATTCATTGCATTACAATTAGGAGGAAATAAAAATAAATACCAATAAAATTTGATATAAAATACTAAGATATAAACACATACTATTTGTCCTGGATACTACACAAAAAAATAAATCATTTTTGTGTGTTGGAGAAAAGAATCCTTGAATTGTTACATGTCATCTTTGTGTCATGAAATTTATCTTCTTGCGTTGTCAGATAACACAAGACAACACAGTATTTCGAGTAGAATGAAGAAATGCCTTGTATCTGAAAACTATGTTAGAGCACAAAAAGCCCATCCATCCTATTAATCCAGACATTCAAGCAGTTCCATTTGTCTTCTGCTTAAAGGAATCTAATAACATCAATGAGAACAAAGGGAAAACCATGGACTTCTCATGAGAAAGACTAATGAGTATTCAAACATCAAGCAGATATTAATTAACTATTTGAACATTTCAAATTGACATGAACAAACAAACAAACAAGAAAATCTGTAGCCTTTGTTACATGGTTCTCTAGAAAATTCTTTAACTACACCCGTGGGGAAAGAAATTATTTGACCACATCTTGAAGATAAAGAAGCAGCTCACAAACAAGCACACTCAGTGAAAAATTGTTTCTTGATATTCAGATGAAATATCTGTGTTTCAGTTTTAAGATGGATAGGATAGGATAGGATAGGATAGGATAGGATAGGATAGGATAGGGTAGGATATAGGATAGGGTAGAATAGAATAGAATAGAATAGAATAGAATAGAATAGAATAGAATAGAATAGAATAGAATAGAATAGAATAGAATAGAATAGAATAGAATAGTTGCAGCTCATTGCTCTGGTCCTGTCACTGGACATCACTGAAAAAAAAGCATGGCTCTGCCTTCTTTACACTCTCCCTTCAGAAATTTAGATACATGAATAGGATTCCCCCTGAGCCTTCTGTAGGTGAAACAAGCCCAGCTTCCTCAGCCTTTCCTCATGAGAGGAGAAATGTTCTACTCTCTTCAGCACTCTTGTGGCCTGGATATGCTGGACTCTCTCCAGTATGTCCATACCTCTTCTGTACTGTGGAGCCCTGAGCTGGACACAATACTCTGAGTGTGGCTCACCAGCACTGAAGAAAGGAGTGGAATCATTTCCACCAGCCTACTAGCAATACTCCTTGTGCAGCTCAGTATACCATTACCTTTCTTTGCAGCAAGGGCACATTTCTGGCCCTTATTAAATCAGGTGCCCATCAGGACTCCCAGGTCCTTCTCTGCCAAGATGCTTCCAGTTTGCTGGCCACCAGCATATATTGGTGTATGGGTTTATTACTCATCAGGTGAAGGACTTTGCATTTTCCATTGCTGAACTTCATGACACATTACTGTCAGCCCATTTCTACAGTTTGTTGAGGTCCCTGTCTATGGCAGCACAACCCTCTGGTGGATCAGCCATTCCTCTCAGTTTGATGTCATCAATAAATTTGCTGAGGGTGCACTGCCCCATCATAAGGATCATTAATGAAGATGTTAAACAGGACTGGGCCCAGAGTTGATCCCTAGGGAACGCTGCTGCTCACTAGTCTCCACCCGGAGCCTGGGTTGCTTATCAGCACCCTAAGGGCCCAGCCATTCAAGCAGTTTTCAATTCAGCTGTCTGCTCCTGCAGCCCATATATGAACTGCTTCTCTATGGATATCTTATGGAAGACAGTGTCAAAGGCCTGATTGAAGTCCGGATAGAAAATATACGCTGCTCTCTCCTCAGACAGTTTTGTCTTTGTGGTATGTTGACTTTGGTTGTCTGAAACCCAAGCACTCCCCTTTCTCAACAGGACAGGAGGAGAAAATAAGATTTAAAAGCCCACTGGTTGAAGCAAAAGCAATTTAATAAGAAAAGCAGAGTCCATATATGGAAATAAAGTAAAAGGAGGATATTTATTCACTACTTACCATCAGCAAGCAAGTAGATGTCGAGCTACTTCCCTAGCATGCGGAGACTGAGTATGCATAGTGATTTTGTTGTTAAAACAGGACACCATAAGTACAAATGTGCCTCTTCCCCACATTCTTTCCCCCACCTTTGATTGCTGAGCATGATTTCACATGGTATGGAATAATCCACTGGGTCAGTTTGTGTCAGTTGTGCTGACTATTTCCCCTCCTGACTCATGTACCCCCAGTCTAGAGGCCTTTTGTGGCAAGAGGGTTGGAAAGACAACCCTTGGTGCTAAATGAGCACTGCTCAGACAAAATACTGCTGCTTTATCAGCACTTTTCCAGCCACAAATGCAAACTGCAGCACTATATGAGCTGCTATGAGGAAAGTTAAATCTATCCCAGCAAGACTTCAAACAGGACTTTTTCCCCCTCCACTTTTAACATTCTTTTCAATCGTTTAAATGAAGCAAAGATGATTAGAAAAGGTTTAAGTTCCATCCACAAATGAGACGAAACTAAGCAGCCAGCATGAAAAGCAGATTTACTGAAGTTTCAAAACTATGTAGTTACTTATTTTTTTTCTTTCTCACAGTATTTTATATATTAGCTGAAGAACTATAGGATCTGTGTCTCTGAGGATGAGATAAAGCTACATGTATTAGCAGTAAACACAGAGGCATAAGACATTTTAGAGGCATCACACTTTACATCAGGTGTTTGCAACGTTAATACTTATCCTAGGCTCCATTTATTGTCAACTGAAGGAAGTAAACATTTTTAGTCATAGGTTTGCAATAACTTTTTATCTTTTTTCCCCAGAATAAGGTGAACAAAGTCTCATAAAAACAGTGCCCATTAGACAAGATACATGACTGATTCAGGCACTATTAGTGTTTGGAAGGAGTTGTACCGGAAGTCTTTCTTATTCATTCAGCTCTACTGCAATTAGTTGTGTTTCTCCTTCAAAAGACAAAAGAATGCAGAAAGTCTGGTTGATATATAAATAAACCAACCCCTCCAAATCCTGCTTTCTCTCCTGATGAAGAGTGCTTTCAGGTTCTAGGGTATATTTCTGTGCATGCTGTAATGAATGTGCTTCAGGGTATTTTTGGAAGAGGGATTTCCTGTCAAATATAAGAATTCTTCTTCATCTGTTAGTAGTTAAATGCCAAAATACTGCTGTTGACTATGAATCATTATTCTTTTCTTGATTGTAGCTAGATCTTCATAAATGAGGAAATTCTCAGAGAACTGTTCCTTTCCAAGACAAATGTTATTGTTTTGGTCTTTTACCTGATTACTGCTTGTTATAATAGCTGAGCTTCTGCTGCAGAATGCTTAATTAGGTACTTTGCAGAATTTTTATTATACGTTGTTCTTTATCAAATGACAACAGCTACAGAGATTAATAAAGCTGTCAGCTGTGGATAAATTCATAAGTGATTATTTAAATTTCTATTCTCAAGTGTTACATAGTAAGATATTGTTGTTTTTCTTGAGGGAACTGAAGTGGATAGATTGAGTAGAATTATCTCTTTAAGATGAGGTAGCTTTAGCTTTTGTTGAATAGTGTCCTCCCTAGAGAAAGGTCCACTAACAGTAGAATTTTAACCAATGGGTAGACAAAGAGTTATTATTAGTATGGACTACGTATTTAGCTGGCAATAAGAACAGTCATAAAGTCCTAAGAAAATGGAAGGGAAATTCAGTATCAATTTTCAAGTATAGTTAGGCTAAATATTTGACAAAAATTCCATCCTTACCTTCTTGAATTATATAATTAGAAAAGCAGGAGAACTCATTTAATTATTAATATAATTTAAATGAAAATTATTAAGGTAGTAAGTATTATATTGTTTTCCTTTCCTTAATAAAATCTTGAAAAGTACAAGTCTTTAACTGAAAATGTTCAGTGAACCCATACACTTCTTTTCAAAAAGAATTTTACACTCTTACTGAGTCACAGAACAGCACTGGAATTCTTATTGTTGATTCCAGCAGATCCCACGATTCACTTATACCTCTGCCTTCCCGCTTCTTGTTTACAATTTTGCTCTGTTGTTGAGTACCTCTTAATTTAGGCATTGAGGCTATAAACAGAATCAAGAGGTCTTTTAAGAGTAGTCTGTCAGTCTCTGTCTCCTAAGGAATAGTTAAGATCAAAAGTGCCTTGATAGTAAACTCAACTCTCCAGTGCATCTTTGTCCCACTTTCTATAAATACCAGTATTTATGTGTGCATGTTTGTTGATCAGCAGAGACAGGACCTAATTAGCAAATGAGCAAACAGATAAGGGACTTTGACATGTCTGGTTTGCAATGTACCTAAAGCTTCCTTCTGCTTTCTTTACAATGACAGAGTTTCTTAGTCATAAGGAGGTTGCCTGGAATTAAAAATGAAATTTGTAAACCATTCACATCCAGAATATTTCCTTCAGCTCACTGATCAGATTATTAAATGATTCAAACTACTTATATTCACTTTCCAATAAATGAACTGAAGAAAATATTTCTGTTCACATGACTTGGGACTAAATAGGTCTGTGCACATATTAAACTAGAACACAGAAATATGGCATAGCCACAGGTAATTTTCAAGCAAAAAGGAGAATTTATATTCAGTAAATGAGCTATTCTCTGTCCACAGTGAAACAGGGTGGTATTACACTGTTTCTGTTCAAGGTCTTGAAAAATGGTGTGCAGAACCTCATTATCCTTCAAAAAATACAAAGACAAGTTTTCTTTCAGGACTTACGCAAACTGATGGAATTTCACTAGTTCACTCCAGAACTTTTCAATGCTTACACTCTTTTGGCTTTACTGTGCAGTTGTCCATCTTTCTAGTAGATTGTGGTAATTTCTCTACTGCATCTATTCCTCTAGAACACTGTAACTACATCTACATTGTCATAAAGAGAAGTCTCAAGGTCAGGTTTGCTGTGTCTACCCAGAGCTGGACATTGAGCAAACTGCCTAGTACTCATGAAAGTGGAGGAAAAGAGGGTCACCTCAAGGACTCATTCAGCTCTAAACAGGTTTAATAAACATATTGTCTTCCACATAAACAAGCACATAAACAAGCACAGCCTGTTACGTCCATACATCCCATCTGCTCTTAGGACATGATCAGTAACAGAATAAATGCAGTGGTTTGGAAGTGCTTCTTAAAAGGTTCCCAGTGCTACCTGTTACGCCGTCACCATGGACATCCAGAGTCAAGTCTTGAGGTCACACTGGGATTTATGTCAGACCTGGCGTTGAGCAAACAAAGCATGTTTGCTTTAAGGTATGAAGTCCCTTCATTTTCTTGAGTCCAAACTTATCAATTGTATCTGGGCTTTGCACGTATCACTCAAAAAGGAAAATGTTTCTGGCATACTTTTCTCCAATATGCCTGACTTGACTACCTACAATATGGCTGGATTTTTATACAGTCCACATGTTTCACTGATGATGCTGATGCTATAGCAAGCCAGAAATGCTTACACTCTCACCTTGAACTGTACTTGTCACCCTTGTTGAACATCATAAATATAGGATAAAGTTAACCGTATGTTTCCTCTGTCTGTTTTAATGATAGATGTTTCTAATTACATAAATATACATATATATTTAAAAACATTTCTATACTTTTTTTCTTAAAAAAACACCAATAGATGAATTAGACTGCATGGTAATAATGGATTAGATTTAGTTAGAAAAATCATTCATAAAATAGCTTAAATTTCAACTTCATCTTACTGTCACTAAACAAGAGACCAAGAGGTCCTCTGAACAATCATTTTCACATTAACATTTAATATCATTGAGTCCTGTAAGAACAGAAGTTACAGACAACTTGGTAGAGATGCTTTTTTAAAAATCCACAGCCATTAATAAAGAAATAAATAGGAAATCAAATAATCAACATTTTCCTAAAATAGTCTCAACAAATGAGATTTTTATTGGAACTGTAATACATTTTAACATTTGGATGAAATATAAGTATTGTATTTTTAAAATATTTATATTATTTAAGCATATGCAGGGAAAAGATATTTGAATCATTCTCATAGCTAAATTCAAAAGTTGGCACAATTCACTGAGCAAAAATTTACTGGTAGATCTAAAAAATGTACCTGTGGAGAGTAGTGTAGCGTAACCAGTGATGAAATGTAAACAATCTTCCAGTGTTCTTTGTATGTATTAATGACAAAAAACCCTTGAATGAATAAACAAGAAAAGTAAATAGAGCTTTCTGAAATACTGCATCTGTATCTAATACTACCAATTCTAAAAATACATCGGCAAGATAGGAAAATTATCATTTGAACAGCCACACGTGAATGATCAGAACACTGGAAAACATGCCAGTTATGTAGCAAGATATTCTAAGATCTAAATATATTTATCTTGACAAAGACATTTAAGTCATGACTTGATGAAAATTTGTTAATACTTACTGAAGGAATAGAAAATTTATGATAGAGGGCTCTTTAGCCTAGCAAGTAAAGGAATAACCAAATATAAAGGCTAAACAAATTTCAAGGTAGAAAGAAAATGTACAATTTTTGCCACTGAGTGTAATTAAGTAGGGAAACAATTCAATACTGATTGTGGTGAATTTTCAATCTATTGTAGTTCTAAGAAATGTTACATGAAAAAATTCTCTGGTCTGAACTACACAGGAATTTGAATTAAAATCATGTCTGTCCCTAAGCCAACATAATTCACTGCTGTATGAATTTCCATTCACAAACAGGAGTGACAGTACAGCTGGAATTTTCATAGTACATATGTGAAGTGAAAAAATACAAAATAGCCTGCCCTTAAAAGTATACCTACACTTGGAGTAAAACAAGTAATCATTTTTAACAAGTAGTTTCTTAAAGCTTTTTCAACTTAAAGGAAAAAGTATTGCAGTAAAGAACATATTAGAGTAAATAACTTTTCAAGTAATTTTAGAAAGTTCCCCTTGTCATAGTTACTTGAAGTAGCTTCATAAAAAATAAGGTGCTTTTTTTTATAACTCAAGATTTTCCCATATAGTTTTGATTCTTTTTTCCTTCTTTCCACATAGACATGGAAGGAAAAAAAGTTTTTCTATCTGAGGCCTTTCTTTCCTTCCTTTGTGTTGGTTGTAACAGATAAACATTTAAAAAAGGTCCTATACTGGAGATTATGCAAACATGATTGCAATATTATGAGCAGGGATGTTATCCTACCATCATTCTTTCCAATAGACATTGTAGATATTTTAATGTTTGTTTTCCTACCTATGGGACCCATTTGCTTTCTCTTAGAAATGTAATTTATAAAACTTTGAATTCTATACCAATAATGTCAGGGACAATTAGTTTTAGGTGGTAGCTGACCTGGCCTATAAATTGTCATGGGAAACCATTGACAAGGTAGAGCATAAATTTACTTTTTTTTTCCTTTTTAGAACTAAAAAATATTCTTTGCAAAGATCTGATCAGCATCTGTGTGCTGTGTGTTTGAAATCATGCGTTGTGGGCTTAAGATTTCTGTGCGATTGTTTCCCATTTTCCTTCATCTGATAGATAACAAAAAAGATCCTGGATTTTCACTTGGATTTTCTGTTGAGTTGGTTCTATTAAGTCCTTAAAAATGAAGCAGTCATACTCACCAGAACCAAAAATTACTGTCTTTCCTATGTATATGTTGTGGGGATGGAAACATGGAAACTTTAAAATTAAATGAAATGCACTCTCCCTATAACAAAATATTTTCAGTCACTGACCTTAACGATGGTGCGGTAGAATCCTAAAATCTGTAAACAGTACTCTAACTTGAATTTTATTCAATTTTAATCAAACTTGGACTTTCTGGTCAGAAGCTCATGCTGAGTACCCCAATTAAGAATTAAGATTAAACAACACCTAGTTATTTTTAGTTTACATGTTTTAAATCCAAAAGAAAATAGTGTGATAATCTATTTCAACTTTCTCTATAGCAGACAAATTATGAACTAGTTTCTCTACCAAGCTTATAATACCTGTGTAAGACATATCTCAGAGAATCACAGAACATACTGAGTTGGAAGGGATCCACAGGACCATCCCCAAGAGTCATATCATGTGCCTGAGAGTTTCATCCAAACACATCTTGAACTCTGTCAGGCTTGGTGCTGTGACCACTTCCCGAGGTGCCTGTTCCAGAGCCCAGGCACCCCCTGGGCAAAGAACCTGTTTCTAATACATAACCTAAACCTCCCCTGACACAACTTCAGGCTTTTCCCTTGGGTTCTGGCAGTGTCACCATCCAGTTTTGATTTAAAGATCACAAGTGATGGAGAATACTCCACATCTCTAATTTCTACCACTGGTTAGTTATCTTTATTATTAAAACGTATGTTATTAAGAATCTGAATTTAGCTAAGACAAGCTTCCAAATATTGGTTCTCATAATAAAATATGCTTTACAGCTGAAATGCATTTTACAATTGATAATTAATAGTATCAGTGGATAATTAAAATAGACATTTTCATTACCATGTTCAAACAAGGGGTTTACATGTTTGGTAGTCATATTATTTTTCCTTGTTTTACTACCAATATTTTCATACAGAATTTCATTTAAAAAAAAAATTTAAAAACATTTAAATGTAAAACCAAAACCGATTAAAATTTCAGGCTTTTTTGATAACCATAAGGAAACCCATTTTCTAATCTATCTATATATTCAGATGTGAACAGTGTGTTGGATGTACTTAGCTAGTGACAGGAAAATCACATTATTTTTAAACATAAGAACCTCTTGGTTTTAAGCTTATAAATGTTGTCATATACACTTAAAGTGGTATATTTTTGCATAATAACCACTATTGTACATTATAGGGGTAAATCATGCAAGGGATTAAACTAAGATCCGATATGGAAGAGAGTAGAAAAAGATAGAGAAGTGTTTCTGTTTGCAAACTCCCTTAAAATTTTTTCCTTCCTGTCCCTTTCCTTTTATAGTAACTTCACTAAACTTCAAAAACTATCACTTCTTTACTAATTCCTAGGCATATTTTCCTGAAGTGCCTGGGGCCATTAATGAAATGGCTTAACATAAAAGAGTTTGTAACTTAAATATCTATTTTAATAAATATTGCTACACTTTGAAAATCACCACAATTTTGATAAATATGCAAAGATATCTGATCTATTCTTCTATTCTTTACTAATGCTGGCAGGTAAGACCCTTCATTATGCTGCCCCAGCTAGTGGAAAATACAAAGCCAAAGATGCTCAGTGAGTTGACATATGTGAAGAACCTGAGTGAGCAGACACCAAGGAATGGATAACTTAGTAATTCTCTTGCAACTTATTAATTCTATTGCAAGATTTGCTTTGTCACTGATGCCATTAGAAAGTTAGAACATTCAAATTTGAAAGGCTAGACCTAAAATGTAAGAACTGTTGTATTGCCAAGCTCATGAAAATGCAGCAGCTTGACTGTAATGGCACAGTCACTGTATAGCTTTCAATAAGATGGTGCTCAAAATATCAATAGACACAAACTATTAACTCAGCTCAAGCAAAACTTTCTGTAAAAGAAAGGTCTAAAAGAAACAAGATTCTAAGCAGCAGACTAGAGAGGAAGACCATTTATTCTCTTCAAAACCAGAAAGGAGATGTCTTTTCTATTTGTACACAGACAGTTTCACCACATTGTAATAACTTCACCTAGGCTTTTGAAAACATACCTTTTTATAAGCAAGTTAAAAATAAAATTTAAAAAAGGGCAACCAAAAAAATTAGTTCTTGAATCAGTAAACCTTCAGTTTTCAGAAGAATGACGAAGCTACCATTATTTATCATTTGAAGAGCTAGATCTCTGTCTAGCAAATTCACTTAATTGTCTGGAGAACACTAATAGCTTCAGAAAGGAGATAGAAGAAGAAATAACTATATTTAAGCACTTATTACAGCCACAATAGAAGAACAAATCCTGACTTCAGTTTTGCATGGAAGATACACTTATCAAGTGATTGGAAAATGAAAAATAGATAGAAGCAGAGGGTAGTCTCAGTCTTTAAACTAGTCTCATGTTTTCTGCTTAATTTAACCTTTCTTTCTCTACTTTTATGCAAAGTAACCCAAGTTTCAAAGCTCTTCCTCTCCTCTTTCCTTTCCAGGGAGTTCAACTAGTTCCCTATAATGTTCCCATAAGAAAGAAAAGGGCAAGGAAATGTATGCTCTATCATCTCATCAATTGGGGGTAGCCAAAGGGTGGTGACACACAAAACTTGTTTATTTTAATACATCTCCATGATGCTAAAAGTAACTTAGAGGCATTCTCCTACTTTTAGCTAATTATCCTGTCCAAAAATGTCCAAAGCACATGATCAGATGGAATTCTAGTATCTTAATTAACACAAATCTTGTATTACAGAGAGCTTGTCTCTGTTAGGGTGAATGAGACATTCCAAAACAACTGACCAACGATTTTATGTGAGTGGATGAATAAAATAAAAATATTATATCTCTGTCTAAACTGTATGAGAGAGAAAGCACTTGGAAAAAAGCTCACATACATAACCCCTACTTTTCATTTCCCTTTTCCTTTTCCAGAGTGATCCAGTTAAACCCTGTTAATTTTGCTGTCAAAGTATTTAGTATAAGTACTGCTCCAGATTTCCAGTGTGAAAAGAAAGGATAGAGCGCTATAAAATTTAGCGTTCAGAGGCAGATCTGAAATAAGTAGCATAGGCTAAACTCACAGAAAAAGAAGGGTTAAAGGTTCATTTCAATGCTACATGCTCATGAATAAAAGAGGAAATGTCATTGCCACAAGAAAAGCTGTGGTATCTAACAAATATTCATTATAAATTAACTCAACACATGAACTAGAATCCCTGTGTTACCTCATACTTGTTTTAATGTAAAAAATATTGCTGTATCAAGTGTTGCTGAATCCTTTTTACTTCTTAAAAGGAAAAAAAAATCTTGAGTTTTAATACCCCAGAGTCCCAGTGCATATGTTCAAATAGTCTGAGTTCACACTTCAGTACATGAGAGGAAACACTTGTGTCCAACACTGCAAACCTTTGCTTGGTAGCCCTTTGATAAGAAAAATGATTTGTAGACTTGATTAGTTAGCATTTTCCTCCAATAATAAGCCAATGAAAAAAGCTCAATTACTCTTAGATCTGTAGAGAAGGCACTTAATTTTTTCTACTGCTACAACTACAAATAAGGCTGAACAGTATCAGTAACCAAGAGAATTTTAGAGTTCTGGGCTGCCTGTTAGACTTTTGCTGTTAACTTAGGCGGGAAGTCAATAGGGCCACTCAAGGAAGATTTTTGACCCGGTATGTATTTGTTTATCATACTTCAATTTATTTTTAGGGATATTAATTTAAGAGAAAATAGGCTATTTTTAATCACAAGAATCATATTCCAAGTTTCTATCTTGTTCTTACTCAGTTGTATTTAAGGGGTTCCATTTTGGCCCTGTGTCTCTACTACATTGATCTGAGGTTATCTTTTATGCCCTCCTGTTACCTAAGCAGAAGATTTGGAATGAACAAAGGAAGCATACTTCTCCACACAGGTCATAAACTTGTGGAACTCATTGTCATGAGGTGCCGTGGATGTGAAAGGCATAAATGTTTGCAAAGACAGTTATGCAAATCATGGATGAAAAGTGTGCTGAGGACTGTTATTCAAAAGATGCAGCAACAGCTCTCATCTCAGGAAACACCTGCACTACAGTTTCTCCAAAAAAAAGGGCATTTATCAAGGGAAGCGCTACTCCATTTGAAGACTTTTGTTATCATCTTTTTCTGAGATGGCTGCTATCAAAAACATGACTCTGAGCTGAAGGGTCATTTAGTTTGTTCCAGACACAGCAATTTTTCTTGTTTTTTCTTAAACTGCCTGTGTGATCCAGCACTACAGCCCCATTCCAGCCCCCTTTGATTGACAGTAGTTCAAAGGTAATTTCTCTTCCACAGCAACTAAAGTAGCTGCCTTACTCAAGAAACCCTCCTCAGCAATCAACAAAATTAGACATCTGCCTGATATCCTCTGCTTATCTTTGCTTATGTTTTATATCTTCTATTAAATGAGCACCAAGTATGGCACAAAATCAAGATATTTTCTGACATATAGAAAATAAAACTGTGATTGCTCTCTCCCCTAGTTCATTGCAAAGCTCATATGCTAAGATGTGCTACAGAGATGTGTGAGTTGTGCTCCTCACATAAAACATGGGTTTGGAAATTGTTTAAAGTAGAAACAGATTTGGACTTGCAGAAAGCTCCTGTGATTTCAGTGAGTCTCTGTGTGACTGCAATCACCCTACTAGAGGATATCTGCGAGAGGCATTGAAAAAGCTTTTCTTACAGTCAGTCATCTGAGACTCGGCAACTGTATCTGTCCTTGCATGCCAGCGTGGAAAGGCCCTTCCCTTCGTACCAGTGAGGAGAGAGGAGTTACGGTTCCTGACTGGATGCCCTTTCCCAGAAAAATCAGCTACTAAATTAAAACATCACATTTCTCAGTGGCATACCAGTCTTCTAGTTGAGAATGACCACAGTTTTCAACGTGTAGTAGCATAAAAGAAGAAATGAATTTCTGTGTTTCCCAGTTTCAGTGACCCTTTTTTAAATAAATATTCCTGATATTATTATTAGAGATTAGAATTTTCTGGCACTGATCCCTGTTCAAAACACTCAAATGACTTCATATTGCACAGCTTTTTTTATGACATGTCATTTCTCTTATACTTAATTAATATTTTCCACTGCCACAGTTTATTTGGTAATTTTAACATATTCCTCTAACATCCTGTCTTCTCTCAGGGCAGTTTAGATCATAAGGACTTGACAGAAAAGAAGAAACAATTTATTAATAAATTCATCTAGACATGTAAGAAAGAAAGTATATTTTGCATCAGGATAAAAGTAAACAGTCTATTTTGTGTCAATCACTGTTAATTAAACAGCTATGGCAACTTGTTTCTCACAGGCCTGACAGAAATCTGGATATAATTTTTTTAATACCTAAATGCTTAGTATAAATTCAAAGCTGTTCATCAATACTCATTTATATATTTTATTACAACCCCATCCCCCTTATTTTGGCTCAGACGATCTATTTACTTGGTGAGAACGTTTGCTTAAATATTAAATAGAAAATCTACCTAAAGCAGTATTAATAAAAGGTGTTTCTTGATATTAACATTATAAATGCTTGTAATGAATCTTCATAGCCAGGAAACTCAGTCTACCCAGAATACAGTAAATTATCTTTGTTTCATTAAAGCACTATTTGTGAAAAAGCTCAGCTAATTCAAAACAGTGCTGCTTCGGATATGGAACTGCTGCATGTCTTTTCTACATCCTCAGCTGGACTTTGGAATTTAATATGAAGTTTCTTATCAGCCCCCAAAGTGACAACATCATCTACATGCTATTTATATTTCTAAATGTTTCTTGGGATTAAGTAATTATTTAGTAGGCAACACAATTGGTTGATTTCTTTAGTTCTGGCTGAGTGATTCCATGACAGTTCATTTAAGAATGAACTACATTTAGTGAAGTACTGGCCTTTAAGAGTGACCATGTCCCTTTAAAGTTATCTCTAAAATACAATCCTCCCAATAGCCAAAGGAACAGGAACATAATTTAATTTTCTCTGTTCTAATCTTGAGGCTCTTTCTCATACTGCAAAATGGTAAATAAATGTCAACTCAAGAAGCAGCAGCAATTTATATTCTTGAACACTAGAAAGTCACTTCCAAGCTCTTAGATTTATTTTGCTTTTACATGTCTTAGATCATACTGCCTTGTTGGTATTTTTAGGGTTGAAAAATAGTTCCCAAGGGTCTCAGTTCTTTGTATCATATTAACAGTGTGTACCATTCACTCCTCAAATTTGTTCTTTTTTTCTTGTTAAAGATTCCATATTTATTCTGAGCATTAAACATAGAAGTACATTTCAGTTATGAACCATAAATTATTGACAACAAAGAGGTATTCAAACTTTGTTCAATGTCATTTTTTTTCCCATGTGACACTAAAATCACTGCCATTAAAGTCAACTTAATTTTGAAAGTTTAAAATAGATCAATATTTCCCTCTTAAAACAAAGGGACAACTTTAAATGAGTTTCCAGAGCTCCCACTTGTACAAGAATATAATACATATTGTTTACCCTTAGATAACAACTATTCTGCATTCAGCAACTCAAAACATGTCTCTTGGGTAGTAGCATTGAGAAGAGGATCTTGCCAGCCTCCCTAGTCTTACTCTGCATGAAGCCCAATTATCTATGCTGAAATAAGTACAGAAAGGCTCACTTTCACTGAATCTGAGTTTGCCTATAGTTACCACCAACTGAAATGAGAAACCAGTTTAGGCTGGTTTCCTGGAATTCTTGATTTCATTTTGTATGGCATTAAGAGATTTTATGAAATGCTTCTGGATACAGACTCTTAATAAAACTATTAGAAAGAAAAGGAAACAAAATCCCAGTTCTGTTTGTCTTTGTTGACATTTTCTGTACATCCTAACCCTTATTTTGTTAAAATAATGCCTTCTCTTTTGAACCAATGACAATCAGAGGGTGACTGGTGATCCTCAGGACCTGATGGGTAGTTTATAGCTGTCTCATATACTGTCTTAATTTGTGTTTCAATTAAAATTGTGAGAAGAATGTATGTGTGGGTGCATGGAGGTTTATGACCAACCTTGGACTTTGCCTACAGTATTTGGCTACTTCTGTTGAGGGCACCTAGGTGGTAGTCATGAAAGCCTTCTTTATGTTTTCACTAATATTTGTCAGATTCACTCATCTCAGTTTGCAAGGAAAAGAAGTTCTACCACTGACTGATTTTCTCCTCCAACAAGATGATAAAGATGGGACTCCATCTTTATAATTAATAAAAGAGATATCTTCAGTAACAGATCATAGTACTATACTCTCAGCACCCTGAGGCCACCAAGAGCTCTGACTGTCCCTGCCCAGCTCTGCTTATGGCTTCATCCACCCTGCCCATGCCCCAGGACCCCATGCCAGTTGCCTGGGGCCATCATCCATGCCCCAGAAATGCCACAGCTGAGCTAGTCTCCACAGCCCAGTCCCATGTATCTGACCTCCAACCTCAGCCCACTTGTGATTCCTGGGGCTAGGACTGCCTCAGTGTGCCCCAGCTATTCTGCTCCTGACTGGGTTGGACAGGATCTGGATGGTGAAACCCCTGACTAACTAGCCTGTATAGGCCACCCTGCTCCCCCTCCCCGTGTCTCCATCCCTCAAGGACACTCTGCCAGTGCAACTAGATCACTAGAATAAAATCAGATATTTCAGGTCTTTTTTTATTTTCACCTTCTCTTTCCAAATCTTCATGTTTCACAGAATAAAACAACCTGTAAGTGCTTGGCAGTCCTGGCCATCAAAAGTGCATCCCTGCTCTTAGTGCTGTCTCCCAGCTGAATACAATTGAAGCTCAGTGTTTCAGTCCTGATCTTTAAAGGCCAGCATGTGACTGGCCTTGGCAGCATAAGGGATGGTCTCAGTCTCCCTGATCATGACCTCTCATGACAACTGCATTCCTCAGGGGAACTGGAAATGTCAGACATCAAAGGAAGACCCATGAGCGTGTCAGACAGTTTTCTCAGCAGCTGGCTTGTGACTAAGAAAATCACAGTGACAGAGATCAGAGCGATCACAAACAAAACATAAAATTCAGATGTTCGACCTAACTTTCCCAACATCATGATAAAAGGAAAAGCATCCACTAACAAGATGATGAAGAGGAACATTAGGACAGATCCTCAGCTGCTGTAAAGGTATATTGTTTGTATAAAGACAAAGGAGATGAGGATCATTAACGTATCAGTCCTCACATGTATATTATTCTTGCTAGAGAAATTTGTGTTGTAAGATTTGTCTGTTAGAAAATGATGATTTGATAAAATTGAAGGTTTTTACCATAGGAATTTTTAAAGGTATAAGAAATAACAGAAGTAGCATATTCTGCTAGTGTTATAATTTATTTTCACCTAGCAAAACATCCTTAGTTCAAAAAAGTCAAAGTATGCAAATTTTTATGCTAATTCAATGTATTGCAATGGTTAAACCCCATTAAATAGTGCATTATGTCAAGTCAAAGTAATACAATGAAATAGAATATGACACTTTCTGTCACAGTATATTTTGCAACATTTTTTAACATATTCCATTATTGACATTACATTCCTGAAATAAAATAAATTTGAAATAACACTTTAAATTGTTCTATCCCAATATAAATATTTGTATTTCTAGTCCATTTATTCATATAATTATTGCATCAATTGCTTACAGTCACAATAAAATGTTCACCATTTTCAGCAGAATGGAATTTTCAAATTTTCCAACTTTTCTCACACTTTATTATAATGCTTAGATGACCAAATTCTTCAAAGACAAGTATAATACAATATAATAGAAAAATCAAATGGCACACACCATCTCCTATGTATCATAAATGGGTTTATCTATATAGGATGCCTTACAGTGTCCAACCCTTGAAAGATGTTCAGCTGCTAACAAATATTTATAAAAGCAAACAAACCATGAATATATTCTGCCCACACAGGAATTTAACAGTTTTCCCTCTGTAGTTTAAAGGCATATGTCTCTCAATTTTCTCCCTTTACAACATGCAGATGATGAAAAATAGCCTTATCACCCTAAGTGGTTTTAGATATTCATCATTAAGTCTATATTTATTATGCAGTGAATCCATTAAGGAGGATTTGTCTCTGTGGTAAAGTCCTGTGTTTTGTAAGGGTTGCACCAACATCTGTGCAGTCATCCTGATACTCCCTTTACAGTGTGACACAAGCCTGCATGGTAGAATTTTGTTAAGCACTAGGCATTTCAAACAAGGCCTGCAATAGTAGGTAAGTGATGTATATAAAAGCTTTGTGTGATCCACTGTCATTTACAGCAGTGAAATTGTTCTTAGTGCTTACCGTGAATTAGGGAACACCAGAGTCACATTCTTAGATTCTGGTTAATCAAAAGGTTCTGTTGAAGTGAATGGCTCAAAGCACATAATGAGCTAGATTTGCAATTGAAGTCAATGTAAGCAGTTCAGAAAAGATATCGAAGACAGGAGCTTATCGGTGTTGGAGGAAGAGATTTACCTCTTCTCTGTGACTCTTTATCACCAGTTTCACTTATAGGCAAAACTAATGCAGTTACAATCTGCAGAGTATAATACTCCAAAGGTATTACATATAAAAACATGTTTTACAAGCCCTAGTATCCTTAGAGAGAGCAGAGGACATTCACAGCTTTAGTGCTAAATGCCTTTATACAGACTTAGTCAATATCTCAGGGATTACAGGGCTTCTTGCAGATCCTGGTTGAGGAACAGATTCCAAAACTATGCAGATAGATATATGTCTTTTTGGATCAGAGTACATAGGATAGGGAGAAACTTTCTGGCTTAACAAACAGTAACCTGCTGTCATTCTTTCCTTAAATATAATCTCTCTAATAACAACGATACAATTACCACAACACAGTTGCACGGCAAGAAAAGAATGACAATTTTAAAATCAAAATTTGGAAATTTAACAATGACCTATAAACTGTTATACTATGAATATCTTGATATTGGTAACAAAATTTAGGTCTTAATAGCATTTTAAGAAACAACAAAAAGCCTTAAAGACAACACCTTGCATAGCTTCCAGGATGAGACTTGAAGCTGCTAAAATGGCAGACAAGTATTTTCCTTTATGTGTTTTTGTCCTAGTTCAGCAGCTGGGACCATTTTATCACTGTATGGGTGTGACCGAAGCTGTGTATTATACACCCTCTATGTCATTTCTCATGAACTGTTAATGGACCATTTGCAGCAGCTGCCCAGGGCATACCTGACCCCTCAGGCTACAAGCTGGGTGTTAAAGAAGCCTGGGAGATAAGAGCTGTGATAAATCCCTTACAGGAAGTCATTAGCACCTCCACACTCAGCCTGAGGGGTCGTGTCTACTAATGGACCATTAACGATTCCAAAAATATCCCATGACTCACAGAGTTAGATCATCCATTGTGGAACTCCTTGCCCTGAGGGAGGTATTGGGTGGTACCACCCGAACCTGAGGGTATATAATCTTGGGGTTTGAGGACCTCTGGAACCTCTAATCGGATTCAGAGGAGGTCCAGAACCTTGACAGAACTGGTCCTAATAAATCCAAGGTCCTTGGTTTGATCTGCATGAAGGCTGTTCCACTGAGAGTTGGACTGGGTGATCTTTGTGGGTCCCTTCCAGCTCAGTATCTTCTGTGATTCTGTAATGA
Source organism: Sakesphorus luctuosus (assembly GCA_013396695.1). NCBI lineage: Eukaryota > Metazoa > Chordata > Aves > Passeriformes > Thamnophilidae > Sakesphorus > Sakesphorus luctuosus. Next base: position 161,310 of record VWZD01006877.1, read on the forward strand.
TGTGGAAAACCTTGTTCACCTATCTGTTCATGTCTTAAAAACCCATGAGTATTCAAAGAAATACTACTCCTGCAGATAGAGGAAAGCTTTCTCATTGACTTCGCTGCAATCATGTCAAAAACATAAGTGATATCACCAAGAGCCCTTTAGTGATAAAAGTCTGTGCCTTTCTTATGGCTGCTGCACATACAGTAAGAATAACCACTACCTTAAGTTATACACTTGAGGTTTGGGGCTGTTTGAGGCTTCTAGGTGAGGATTCAGAGGGTAAGGAAGAGACAAGAAGCAGACGCTCTGTTTTTAAAAGCTTTCCCAGAGTCCTGAAGATCAGAGAGCAATATTTTGTGCTTTGGGCTGCATGGGACTTGCTCAGGCTCCATAGTGTCTTCTTTGCTAAGAGATTCTTTTTGAAATACTTGGAAAAGATTCATTGTAACTTGTTTCTTACAAAGCTATAGCAGCATATGATTCATTGTAAAAGATTCCTTGTAAATGGTTTCTTACAAAGCTATAGTAGCATATGAGATCAATATTTATTAAAACTGAAAATAAAGGTAACAAAAAAGTGTTAGGTTCTTATGTGGACAGAAGACTGACTTCAATAACCAGAACTTTTCTGGAGGGTGCAAGGACTAATGTCAAAATATGTATTTCCTGCTATTCCATTTCTTGCTAAGGAGCTTTGGTGGTTTTTTGGGGGGTTTGGTTTTGTTTGAGGTTATTTTTTTGGGGTTTGGTGTTTTGGTTTTTTGTTTGGTTTTGGAGGAATTAGGGGTTTGGGGGGGGTGTTTTTTGGTTTGTTTTTTGCTTTGTTTGCTTGGGGGAGTTGGGTGGGACAGAGCTTAAGGGTTTTTTGTTTTGTTTAGCTAACAAATCTGGCAAAAGAAGGAAGACAATGTGAACTTAAGTAGGAGGGACCATACACTTCACTACTTCACTCATTGCTTATTGCTAACTTTGTTGCACATCTGTGAATTTAAGTACTTAAAGGATAAAACAACTTCACAGATTTTCCCTGCATGAGGCAGTCTTGTTCCGAGGCTTTACTTCACAATTAATGTGCTCCAAGTGTTTTCTACTGACATTAAGTTCTTCTGTAGCCACAATCAACATCTATGAATGCTCTTATCCAGAGAGGTCATTGCTAGGATCACTCGGGATGTTTTATCAGTACAATGTATATTCCAGTTATCAAAACTAAAGTAAAATGTATGTGTCTTAACACACTGTTCACCAATTTCTTATGGAAAAAGGTCTGATTTTCAAAGTGCCTCAGTAATCTAAAATCTAAAATACTCTATCTAAAAGTAATCTAAAAGATGACTAATGCCCTGGTAGGAAATCTGCCATCACTGATCTTTCTAATTAGAAGCAAAGGGAAAAAATTAAAGCCCGTTGTTGCAGATGACGGTTCTCTTGGGGTCTCTCAGGTGGAGCTAAGAGTAGGCTCAAAGGCTATTGATAGCATCAACAATCTCTGACAAAAGTACCAGGTGAATCTCTGTGATTTTACTCCTTTCAATAAAAACCCATTGAATCTTACATCTATAAAATATTCTTCATGAACATATAAATTAAAAAAAAAACACAAACAAAATATCATCCCGTAGTTGTAATTCTTCTTTATGAAGAAATAATGAGGAAAAAAACCCTAATTGACAGGAACTGTCATTATTCAATTTACTAATTTAAGATACTCACGGACACCACCAGGCATCAACAGCATAAGCACTATGGCCAAGAAAGTTCTATCCACCTAATCAAATTTCACAGCTACCTCTTTCAAGTCTGATAGACTTCTGGTTTCTTCTAGTTATTGTTACTATCTCAGACCTGCTTAAGACTCTTTCCATGCAAAGTTCACAGTATAATTAGAAATAAGAAGCAAAAAAATTTATATATATATTACTACAGAATTATTATTAATGCATTATATTAGGGAAAGGGAAGATATACAGAAGGGGACATGAGTGGAATTTAAAAATGTAAGAATGAAAAATAAAAAGCACCTAAAAATCTGTAGGGTACAGATTTTAGGTATTTTAGTATTTATCAAAGTGCACTAAATATCCAGAAGTACCCTGGTTGCTCTGCAGCAACTTGGCACTTATTTCAAACCCTAATCCATACTAGGGTTTTTAAGGTTTGTTTTGTCACTGTATATTCTGAATGCACTGACCAACAGATGTGATTTCAAGATTCCTTCTCACACACAAGAAAAAAATTCTTAAATATGAAAAAAAACCCCACAATTGTGATTTTTTTTAAAAAAACAACTGGTGGTGTCATCATCGCATGAAGATCAAACGAGTTGGTTTTGTTGTTCTTGGATTGTCCTTTTAAGATCGGGGTTAAAATGATCCTTTTGGGGAAGGAGATTCTCGGCTCCCAAGCAAGTAAAAAGTTCCTAACCAGAGGTGTGGCATGCAGGCAGGTGAAACAGAAGTCACAGCAAGTAGACATCTGAAATTTAAGAAATTTGGAACAGACTGCAGTGAGCAGGGTACACTTCTTACAATGAAAGCCTGAGATCCTTGCCCATTATATGGCATGGTGAGGGGCAGGCCAGGGAAAGGGGAGCCACTGCTGCAGGAGCCACAGGCAGGGCCAAGCAGCCACTGCCCATCGCACCTGGCAGGGCAGGCAGGGACAGCCAGGCTGCGGCAGGGACAGGCTAAGACCAAGCCAGGTTCATGCCTGTGGGGCAGCAGGACCCACAGCAGGGGAAGGTCTGAGGAAGTGTCTCAGCTAGGAAGTGTCTCCACTGGGCTGGGAGTCAGCACTGGCCATGGCCACCTCATGGTGCCTGGGAGTGTCTCCTCAGTCACAGGTGAGAAGGGGCTGCCCTGACCAGCACGAGCCTGAGTCCCAGCAGCCAAAACTACCTCTACCCATGAGGTAAGGCAGGTCTCCTGGTGCACCCTGGGTTGGCAGTACAAGCACCAATAAAACTATACTTTCATTTCCCCAGTAGTTAAGTGCCACTAAATCTCGTATTACACTCCTCAATGCCCATCCCTCCAGTGTCTGAGAAACTGCAGATTTCAGCCAAGAACAGTAATGGGAATTCACAGGCAATACAACTGTGCTGTGGAACTGAGGAAAAGAGATGGGCTGAAAGAGGGTGAGAGACAGTTCAAGGTTATTACTGTCCTCAATCGGCAGGTCAGGCTGAAGCAGAGGAGTCCCTTAAGTAAAAAGAACAAAACAAAATAAAATAATAATAATAAAAAACAAACAAACAACAACAAACACCCCATACAGTGTTTCATTTCTGTGATAAAGGGAATTTGAATGAGTTGCTGGAGTGGACCAGTCTATACACAATTTAGGAAAGGGTAACTGTTGTGAAAGAAATTCAAATCATTGTGTTTTACACTGAAAAATCACAGAAGTCAATGCCACAGCTTGGAATGGGACCGCAGTTTCTGACCAGAGAAATAATTTCAACATAGAGCTTGCTAACTTCGAAGAGCGCCTACATAATATCAAATGTCAAATTGATATGTACAATGTCAAATGGTAACAGTGGGCTACACTTGCTTATTCTAGGCTTACATTTTTTATTTTTTCCTTTGGAGAATACTGGCTGAAAAAATAAACAAACAGAAGCAACTAACAGATTTATATACATTTGGAAGTGGTTGCATAGCAACAATTTCAGAGCTATCTTCCTTCTTCTTGCAAATTTATTACTGTCAGAGCGACTGGTGGGATTAATTACCTGTTTTGCTACCTTTTGTCTCACATGTACTTTGGAATTCATATCTAGAAGAAATGGGATTTTTCAAAAAATATTTTCAATTTCTCTTAAAAAAACCCCTACCTCATATCACACTAAATACAAAGTAAAACGCTTATGAGATGAAGAGGCTACAGCCATCACTCTCTGTTGGGGATTATACAGCCAAGTCGAATATGAGGAGCATATCTTCAGTCCCTGACATAAACCTGAGTATGAATTTTCCAAATCAGAGGTAATACATTCAATGGACTATTGAACAAGGAAAATTAGGGATATAATTTCCCACAAATTATGTTTATGCTACTCATTATTGATTACATTATTACACTATTGTATTTCTGAGTAATATGTAACAGATGTCTCTTACTTAGATTTTCAGCTGAGAAAGCAGCCTATCAAAAGGAAATGGGAAATGGCTTCTATTAATAACTTCAATTTCAACAACCTTACACTTTTTGTAGAAAAACAAGATAATAGGTCATTGAAAATTCTTGTCTACTTGTTACTGAAGATTAATTCCCAGGCTATATGTGATGTTAAACTTCAGTAAACAGACTTTATGTATGCTAGCATGGAAAATAAAGAGTTGTTTCTTAATTTATGGACCAGAACATTGAACAAGTAAAGAATGTGGACCCATTAGAGTGAGACCAGAGGAGAGCCATGAAGATGAGCAGGGAGCTGGAGCACCTCTCCTAAGAAGACAGGCTGAGAAAGTTGGGGCTGTTCAGCCTTGAAAAGAGAAGGCTCTGGGGACACCTTAGAAAAGCCTTCCAGTACCTAAATGGCCTACAAGTGAGGTAGAGAGGGACTTTTTACAAGGGTATGTAGCAACAGGACAAGGGAGAATGGCTTCAAACTGAAGAGGGTAAGTTTATACGAGATACTAGGAAGACGTTCCTTACTGCGAGGATGGTGAAACACTGTCACAGGTTTCCCAGAGAAGCTGAGGATGTCCCCTCAATGGAAATGCTCCAGGCCAGGCTGGATGGGACTTTGAGCAACCTGATCGAGAGAAAGGTATCCCTGCCCATGGCAGGGGTTGTTAGAACTAGATGATCTTTAAGATCCCTTCCAATCAAACTTATGATTCTATGATTCCATAATTGCATTCCATTGATTCTGTTGCAGTCACCATCAGGGGATGATCAACACCGAAGTTTGATCTCTGTTCATACACTGTTCAAATTCAGACATCTGTTGAAAATTTCTTGTTTATGGGTTACATGAGTAACTGAGAGATATTGAGCCACCTAAGGCAAAGAACATTCTTAGATATTCTTTCAAGACTCAAACTCATCTTTCTCAGGCACTAACATTTGGAAGAGTTTCTCTGTACAATGCAGTGATCCCTGTCTTAGGCTAAGACTAACATGCTGTTTCTCTATGAACTGTTCTTCATACCATAGGTAATCCTGTGCTCTGTGGACACCAATCAGTACACAGAGGATTTGGCTTTTGGTGACATACTTCATTGGTTTTAAAATACAACAGACATAAATTATTTTTTTACTTTATCTCTTTATTAAATGATTTGTTTTAATATTGGATTAAATAACCTACATAGTATGATAATCCATTTATTATTAAAGACAGAATCAAGTATGAAGAGAAGCAAAGTAAAAAATGAAAGTTTAAGTCATGTTTACTAAAACATAGCATTTCATCTCTGTCAAAGTAATTTTCTTTTGTAAGAGCTGTAATTTGTTGATGGTTAAAAAACAGAGCTTCCCATATAGAAGCTGAGGCTATCCCCTGAAAGTTAAATATTCCTGATGCAAAGAATCCAGAGGTATTGTTAATCTCCTGCTACTGCATTTTATGTTTTCTGCTGTGGGTTGCTAAAGTATGAAGGAGAAAACCAGCCTTTGTGATTTACTTGGACTATTTCTTCCTACTTTCATAAGATCAACATCATCTATTGATGTCCTGGCAGATCAGCTACTTGATCCTTTGGTTAGTCAAAAGTATATAATTTGTCTGAATATTCTTGCTTTTGTCATTTTTCAAACCAAGCTCTAAGACAGAGGTTTGTCTAAACAAGATTTTCAATTTAATTTATTAGCCAAGTGTTATCTTGCTTCTGACTCCATTCAATAGATCTCCTGGGATTTTATTTTCATCTTAAAACGTTCTTTATGAAGCGGCTCCACAGTTCCCGGTTAAATTGTTTTCAGCTAAATACAGCTGTGCTCTAAATACAGCTGTCCTGCATATCCCTAACTGCATAGCAGGTAGACCAAAAACATAAATTCAGAAGATACTTTTGAACACAACTTTCAAGAAGAGGAAAAGTCTAAATAATTAAAAAATAACTGCTACATATATCTGAACAGAGCAGTTCCTCTAAAGTGGGCAAAGATAAAACAAATTCTATTAATTTTGAAAAGGTAACACAATGAACTGCTGAGCCCCAAATATCTTTGAAATGGTGTTAAAAGAATAATGACAACTTAAAAAACTCATTAGATTTACCAGTTCTAAATCAGTTCACATACAACATATTTTGTTACCACATATCTGTATGTCTATTTCTTCTATTCTTGCAGATATGCAAAGTTTTACAAATGAAACAAATTGTATTTCCTCTCTGAAATAGCACCGAAGTACTGAGATGAGCAATGCCAAATTTAAAGGCAACGACTTACATTTATAGATTTCAGAATATCACAAATCTTTCTGATACATGTCAGTGCTCAAAGCTTGGTGGTTTTCCTCAGACCAGACTTGCAGAAGGAGGTTATTTCTATCACCTGCACATTCTGATAAAGAGCCTAACAAACACTCCATACTGTCACAAGAAGCCAGAATTCTGTCATTTAAAAAAAACCCAAAAAACAAAAAAACAAAAGAATAGGAAAAAAAAACACAAAAAACCCCCAACCAAACAACTAAAACAACAACAACAACAAAAAAAACCAACATCAAAGACCAGTAAAAATAGTCTTGTGTAATAAAAGCAGTTAGTGGACAAACTGTAAAAGGGTTCATACACTTTCAGTCTTTCAAATCTTATACATTTAAACTTGGCGAGGGAGGGGTGGTGATTGGGGAACAAACAATTATTTGCAAGATGAAAGTCTGAAATACTCTTCAAACAAGAGCTTTGAGTATTCACATTGTATTGTTCCTTTGCATTCAGTGGCCTATGAAATGCTGAGAATGCAGGAAAATATGTGAACCAAAACACATTGTAGGATAAGCAATATGACACTGTGGGATGTGAATAATGGAATATTATTTCATGCCTGGCATGCAGTTAAAGACAAGTGCCACTGGTGCAATGAGGTATGAAATAACACTTCATAATTCATATACAGAAGTGTCTTATTGCAGTTATGATTTTGTTGTAAAGTGTAATTTTTAAAAAAAGGGTTTGTGTATGTTAAGAAATGGGGTTCATAAATTACAACCAGTTCTTTTTGTGATCATTAGATCACTACATTTCTACTCTCTATTTTTAATGACAGTTATACATGTCTTATTAAAATATATTAAAATACTGCAGAGACAGTTATGACTTCCAAATCTCTTTAAAAAGCATTGCAAAATTTCTGTCCCTTTCAATGGCCATTTTTTTCCCATTTCTTAAAGTGTTCCTTTTTTACTTTTTAGTGGGTTTTTTGTGGTTTTTTTTAAATAATCTCTGGTTGTGACATTTTTAATTGGTTGAAGGCTTTCTTGTCCTTGTGAATTAATTACCTTTGTCTATTCAGGGGTACTGAGACAGATCAAGTCTCCATCTTTTTATGCCTACATGTATGTACAGGTATGATACTTAGGCTCAGTTTTGAGGTGGTCAATTAGCCTAAGTCACTGAAGTCAACCTTTATTATTGACCTTGTCATCTTTATCTGCACCAAACTGACCACTATTTGCTTCATATTTCTCAAGCTTGACTCTGAGTTCTGTCTAAAGTTTCCTTGCTGAGCTTTCCGGGTATTAATCCACAAAGTACTTCTCTGTACGTACTCTGTATGCCCTCCTCCTAGATCTATTTCTGTTTATAGGCAGTAGAAATGAAAAGTGAGGCACAAATCTGTGCTAACAAATTTCTTATGCTTGAAGAATAGTTTGTATCTCTGTAAACTCCAGCCACTCTAGAGGCAAGGTTAGGGAGTGATAAAGCAGGCTTATAAGCAAAAATTCAGCAAAGCCTGCAGGCTCTGAGAAAACTGTCACTAGAGATTGTAGTCAAATATTTAGAAGTTACACTTGAAGACAGGCCTTATACAAAACATGGCCTGTATAACATCCTTTGCGGGGGGGCTTGCAGGGCTCACCTTTAGCAGATGGCATGGAGAGCATTTCTTAGGAAAATCGGTGCAGACACAATGGGGGAAGGAAAGGCAGCAAATGATCTAGAAGGACATCTGTCTCAAATGGTCATGTTCAAGTGGAAGGATGATAATCCATGGATTAAGCAGTTACCAGGGGATTACCATTGTGTGGGGGTGAGCTGGAGAGAGCTATAACATTGGAGGATTAGCTACTGAAGGTTGTTCAGAATTCTGTGTGTGTCTAGTACTGTACTTTGTCTGCGGTGGTTTTTTGGTTAATCCTGAATGTATATTTCTGAGTCTCTCATACTCATCTCTTTAATAAATGAAATGGCTTTAATCTTCATTTGATGTGACTATGTGAATTTAGCATGATATACAATGTTCATCCAGCCTAAATTCTGCCCAACTTGCCTGATGTCCATGTGATCCACATCAACTAACCACAGGCAAACTTAACTGAGACTGCTAAGCACTGCATCCTAGCCTGTGAGCATTAAAGGAAAAAGAAATAATGCACGCTAGGGGAATATCTGTGAGGAAAGGGGCATTGGGGGTGAATGAGAGGACAGAAGGGAAGTAGCATATATGTGCCTAGGAAGGATTACAGCTAGAGGGAGAAGACATGAATGAGAGGCTGTAACAGGAAGGGAAAACAACAGTGCTATGATACTAATTTTTTAAAAAGACATTTTTTAAAGGGGATAAAAAAGGAGTTCTAATAATTTGTCACTCTTAATGGCTCATCTATTCCTTGAACTAGGCTTTTGTAGAATAGTTTTGGATCTTAGAAAACCAATATATTCAGTCTTTACTAAGACTGTGCAGCAGTCTTTGGACTGAATAGCCCAAAAGTCCCATTCCTAGGGACAGCTGCACATTTGCTTCTTTTCTGCTCTTTGAAGGATTCCATAGAAGAAGATCAGTCTGCATTCAGAGAAACTCCAATCCTATTGATCCAGACTATCACTATGACAGTTGGTGTTACAAATTCATATTGGTTTCCTTGATCACCATTGTCAAGTGTGAAAATACATGGATACTTTATGCTTTTCACCAATGATGAAGCACTGCTACCATGACTATAGTTTTCCTATTTGTGTCATCCCAGTGACAAAATGCAGCAGGATAATTATACATAGGTAATTCTTGGCAGTTTCAGCTGTGTAAAATGACAATAAAATGGAACTTACATTCTAAATTTATGTCTATTGAGATCTTGCTTGACATCATGAAGATGTGTGTCTTCCTAGATTAAGATCAGTTTTGTACATAAAAGAGGATTTCCTTTGGGACATATAATTAGGTTGAACATACCTTGAATTATAATAAAAATTCAAACAGAATGAAATAATTCAACTCTATTTCTCATCTTCAGGATTCCATTATAATCCTTGGGGTCCACATTAAAATAGTCTAGGGTTTGGGACTTGTGAGTACAGCTTCACTAAATTATCAGTAGAATTGTGTGTTTGAATTCGTATAATACACATCTCATTAGAAATAGTTTCTTTCTGCAACTATGTCTTTATAAGACTTAGAAGGACTCTTGAGGACCATTCAGCTGCTTCCTGACAAGCATTACTTAAAATATTTCTTTACACCTAGAAATTTATGCACAAGCTTGAGCCAAAATGACAACAGAGACCCCTGGGATATACTTTGGAATACATTTTAATAGCACTGTTACATCAAGCTTTGCATTTAGAACAACATAATATCAGAATGATCACTAAACAAGGCATTTTTCATGCATGCAACATAGCAAATCCCTTTTAGATTGTGTCATGAAAGCTGAATTTATTGAGCTAAAAACTTTGGTAAATAGAACATTCCAGCATAAATTACACTTTCTTGTATTATTCCTATTACAAAGGAAAGATAAAGAAGAACTGCTTTGAATAAAAGTGATAGAGTATAAATGAGGCAAAGTTACACTTAGGCTAAAGCCCTTTTGATTACCCAGAAATAAGTGATAAAATATTTCACTTAATGCACAATAGATATGGCAAGCCTCTGGTGCTTCTCTCTCCCAGGCAGACAGGGTGAATTAGTTTTAGTCAGGGGATTTTATTCATTCACCTTATTTTAAATGCATAGGTCTGGAAAAACAGTATCTACAAGTCTTGTGAGGAGCTTTCATCTGTCTCCTCCTTCTTTAATTCTCATACATTTTAAATGAGAGCAGAGATGCTTTTATGTAAATTTCATTTAATTATGTTGCAGTCTTTCAAATCTAATTGGTTGTATTCAGTTTGCCCAAGGAATTGATGGCCATTACCAAAAGGGTTAGATACAATCATAACTGTTATTTATTTGAATGGTGAAGCTGCAGTTAGTGCTTCATTTCTGCACTAGTGAGGATTTTTTTCTAAAGCGTATTTGTACACATACACTCACACACACACACACACACATGCAACCCTTGAGCCCTCTCCAAACACTACAATTTTCGGTCATACAAGTGTTTATTTATTAAAAACAGAAACTAAATCTCTGTAATTAGAAAGTGTTTGAATAGAAATCCACTTACATATTTGACATGATACTTAATTTAGGGGAAATTAGCATTTATGTAAGAACATATGAATAAAACTTATTCACTCACAGCATTATTAAGAGTGGATTTTGCATCCTGGAATTTGTCCAAGTAAATGAACTTCTCTGTCAACACATCTTAATGAAGGATGTGACTTGACTTTACATGAACTTAGCAAGGGTGTATTAAACATTGATCACCTAGTGTGCTGGAGCAGATCATGTGCTCATTTGATCTATTATTAGATTAGCTCTTTATTTTAGAATTAATGAATACAAATTTTGCTGTAACTAAGCCACATGTAACTTTAGTTTTAACTAGAGGACCAGGCAGCAATATTCTATTGTAAGCATCTTACACTATACAAGTATTTTTTCTGTAACATTTTCACATCTCTATATTTTGTATGCAACCTCAAAAGCATATACAATCAAAAACGTAAGAAAATACTCTGGGACGTGATTAAAGGATCCCACATTTAAGATTCAGGACTAGATAAGCAACAAGGCCTTGCAGAGCGCACTGAACATTTGTCAAATAAAAATGCAGGATTTTTTTACCACAAGTTTGCTGACACCATGACAATGAAGTACACATTAAAAGTTAGCTTCAAATGTGAACAAGCATCCCCAGAATCAGTCTCATGGCAGTTTATTTGAACATAATTTTTAATGTATACTTCAGTATCATGGTGTTAGTAAACTTGTGAGGAAAAAATGCTGCTACTCCCTCTCCACAAAGCCAGGACATTTTTTGATAAAATCATCCCAGTGTCAGGTGCCCCCATCCAAACCAGAATCTGGAAATCTGTCTCCCCATCCCTTTCCCTGTATTTTAGAGAGCACAAACTGCTGATTTCCTGACCTTGAGTGAACTGCCACATTTCACAACTGAGCTGGGTGATACTGGAAGGACAGCCCACTCCTGACCTGCTAGAATAGAGTATTGAAACAAATATGAAGTGTTCCTGTAACAAGTAGCTCAATAGGTCTGAAATACTTTCTGCAGGCTTTGAAATACTGTATACTTTAGACAGGTTTTCCAAATTTTTCATATGATCATATCACATGGTTGCATATTCATATCCTGTAGCTACTGCTTTCTTAATAACTTTCACATTTATTACTCAAATCTGACCAATGGGATAGAGGTTTCAAGGATGTTAACCCCTTACAAATGAATGAATGCAAAAAACATTTACTGCTGTGCCTAATGAACAAAAATGCAAGTAATCTCACACAGGCCTATGAGACCACACAGAGAGGGCATTTTCAGTGCTCTCTGCTTTTCCCACTTCTTCCCACAGAGTTATTTTTACTTACTACTCAGGGAGGAAGAAACAAAATTAAAAACAGAACAAAAAAACCAAACCAAACCAAACAGCTCAAGGCTTAAAACTGTTCCTATATGCTATTGTAGCTGTAGATTTAAAGCATCTAATTAGACACCTTCAAAAAGAATGTATTAAACTAGCACTTCAGGAGCCAAAGTGCTTTACCATCTTTTATACTTTCCTGACAGTGGCCTTAAAGAAAGAATGAGAATCAATGGACTCAAGGAACTAATGGACCTGCCAGTTCTCTGAACACCTCTAAGAACCATGATCTAGACAAGTGACCAAAGATAATGAAAGGACTAAAAGAAAAAGGCACCAGGGAGAGGAGACTAAAATCTCTTCTGAAATATTTCAACATATTTTCCTTTTCTCTTTTTCTACTATATTGTTTTTATGCCTTTTCCTCTTGACTTGTTGCAATTTAGTTCAAATGACTTAACTATTAACCACAATTAGCAGAGGTTCCTATAAATAAATTCTGAAAGGATCACTTCTTTTTGTTTACCAAGCTGTTGCACTCAGTAAAGGAGACAGATTTTTAACCTGAATACACTGTATTTACAGTATTTGTTCTGTTTTTACCTGGTGTACAGCTAAGCCCCATGCAGATGCCCATTGAGTCTCCCTCAGTGGGATGGGGGAAAGAATCAGAAGGGTAAAAGTGTGAAAACTCATGAGCTAAGATAAATACAGTTTAATAGGTAAAGAAAAAGCCACATAGAATCAAAGCAAACCAAGGAATTCAGTCATGACTTCCCAAGGGCAGGCAGGTGTTCAGCTATCCCCAGGAAAGCAGGGTTCCATCACGCTTAACAGGGTTACTTGGGAAAGCAAATGCCATCACTCCAAATGTCCCCCCTTTTCATGATCTTCCCCCAGCTTTATAAACTGAGCATTACAACATATGGTCTGGAATATCCTTTGGGTCACTTGGGGTCAGCTGTCCTGGCTTTGTCCCCTCCCATCTTCTTGTGCACTCCTAGCCTCCTCAATGGCGGGAGGAATGGAAAAGGCCTTCACGCTATGTTAACAATGCTCAGTAATATTTAAAACATCAGTGTCTTTCCAACAGTGTTTTGATCAAAAATCCAAAGCATAGCACCAGACAAACAGCCATGAAGAAATCCTTGAAATTTTTAAAGACAAAATGAAGTATAGGCTTTCTAAAGTTTGGGCTCTTAATGTAATTTTGTCTACAGAGACAGAAGAGTGTAATTGTGTTCTTATTCTCTGTTCAGAGTAGTTGGTTGGAAGGTCAAAACAATGCTTGCCTTATAACTAGCAATGAAACTATTCGAAGGAAACTTTTTGAAGAAAATATGCAACTTATACGTTTTCTTGGATAGAATAAGCTTTTACTCTAGTAATGCAACTTTTATCATTGTCATGTCTTTGTTACTCATCCCAGTGAATGCTTTAGTTATGGACTTGCATCATCTTCTCTGGAAGCCATTCTTAAAAGTACACTGTCCTTTAACAGGGGAAAAAAATAAAAAATGGTATTTTATGCACCCCAGAAAGCTGCTGATAAAATAAAGAAACTCAAACCACTAAAACAGTACCTCTATCTCAGGAAAAACAAATCAGCAAAGTCAGTAAAATCCTGTCAAGATATGGAAATGTACTCTTTGCCATTGCCTTTTTTTTTTTTCTACTAAAGAACTTGCCTTTATAAATCTTACTTAGCCTCTGACTTTCATTCTGATCTCCATTGCAATTATCCAGTCATTAGCAATGAAGTGCAGATAAAACATTTTCTTGATTGGATTTAGAATTTGATTTCCCAGCATTAGATCTTCAGCTTTTTAATATTCTATTAAGTGCCAGAAGGCAAAGAGATCACTGTTATTTCTAGTCTGATACTCTGGACATTTTAGAACTTTTGAGAAAAAAAAACAAACCCTTCTCATATGTTTCAAAAAGTGACCTAGTCTGAGATAGATGTAAGGAAAAACTTATTTCATTTAGATAACCCAGCATAGATCTTGACTGTATAAAATAAAATTTCAGGGAAGGAAATATTATCTTCAAAAAAGCAAACACTGTACACTCGTTGCTTTGGTTAGTTTTCCTTTTGAATTTCTCAAGCTTCTTTGTAACAATGCCAGACTAATTGGACAATTTGCCTGCTTGCATCATTCAAACACCATCCATGCTATAATTCCAGCATGTAGTCTGTACTGCTGTCCAGAGCAAAGCACAGCATTCTGCTTATCTGTGAATTTCTACCTGACCTTTTTGACTTTAAGTATAATAGAATCAAATAAGATAGAAGATGATACTATCAGGATATTCTTAGTGGTAGCTGATTTCTACTGTGGAAATTGCCTCATTGCAGGGTAGAAGACAAATAGAGAACATTCGTAAAAGAATAGGAAAATAGAAAATTAATAGATGCATATGGAGCACATGTAACTGAAAGCAAGAAACTGACATACTTTCATCCTCCCTAGAAAGGATCTGTGGCATAACAGGAGTAGCAGAAATGGAGATAGGGTATGAAACAGACTTGTCACACCATACATAAATACCAAATAGAAATTTTCCACATAGGAGGTTAGAGATAAGGAAAGTTTAATTAGATCACCAGCAAAGGGAGGAGGGGCAGTGGAAAGGATAGATTAAGATAAAATGAGAAAACTGAAAACAAAGAACTAAATAAGAAGAAATACATAAATAGGGAAGATCAGAATGCAACATGCAAAGGCCAAGGACTAAAACCTGACTTGCAGATAGAAATGAAAATACAAATAAAATAATGGACAAATAAGAACTCGTAGGAAGAATATCCTTTATAGAACAACTAGATAAAAGTAATAGATCTTAAGAAAAAGACCAAGTATGGAAAAGAAAATACTTTTTACCAAAGTGAAGGGATGCTAAATATTCCATGTGCTGCTCAGTTGTTCTCACAACCTATACAGCAATATTCATACAACAGTATTTTGGGTAAAAGTAGGAGACAATTAGAGCTAAACATCCAAACACCTTTGAAATAAAAGCTGATGTATATGAATAACCATAGGAGGGATGTAACTCCTGGCAATTTCCTTCTCTGTCAGGTGTTGATTCAACAGTAGTGAATAGAAGAAAAGGGGAAATAAGTTCAAGTCATAGCTAGAAAGGTATTCTTATTACTCTTCAAATATGTGATTCACAATTCATAAAACTCTAGGGGAACTGAAAATTTTTCGTCTTCATACAGGTTTGGGTTAAAGTAATGCATTCAATGTATAGGGCATCTGTCAGCCAAAGTCCTTTCATCTTAAGGGAAATCTGAGAATGTAGTAGTTACCCTACAGGCAGAGGGAAGAGAGCAGACCAATGCCATACCAATTATACCATTTCTCAGAGGGATCCATTACAAGCATTCAAACTCCTTCAATTCTACTTCATAAAGGCAGTCTGTGTCAAAAACTGAAAGCCACTAGTTGAATTCTAAGCTGCAGATCTTCACTTTCAAGGATTTGGAGGAGTGGAATATGATTGATGCCTCCCATAGTGATGAAGAATCTTCTTTGAAATGTTAACAATTATTCTGCATGTCCCACTTTTCTCTATTTGTGCACAATTCATATGCAGCTACCGATGGATAAAATATGCAGGGATGAACAACTATAGTAATGTTTTTCAATTTTTTTCTTGAGAAGAAAAAAACAGCAAAGCCAAGGAAAATGTTTTGATACTTTACTTCGAATTTAAGTTACTTTCTTTTTTCCCTTCTTTGGACTGTGCTCATTAATAATGAGCTCATTAATAATCTGTTAAAAAACAGGTATTTATAATCTTTCACATATCTCTGTTGTTCAGCTTTTGTTGTAGTACCATTGGGAACTTTATGTGGGATACTAATCTGTCCTTGAGAGGAGAAACAATGCACTCTGAAGGCAGGTAACAAGATTCCTGTGCTGTCCTTACACAGCTAGGGAAGAGAGAGAGAGGTCACATTATAGCAGAATAATTTAGGCTGGAGGGGACATCTGGAGGTGATCTCATCCATTCCCTACACAAAGTAGGATCAACTTCAAAGGTCAATCCAGTTTCTAAGGGCTTTGTCAAGTCACTCTCAGGATATATCTAAAGATAGAGACTCCACAGCTTTGGGCAACATCTTCCCAGCTTAACCATTCTCTTTGTGAATATATTTTTTTCCTTCCTTGAGTTGGATTTTGTCTTGCTACAGCTTGTGCCCACTGTGATTTGTCCTTTTAGTGTACACCTCTGAGCCAAGGCAGGACTCCGTCCCTATAACCTACACTTCAGAAGTTAAAGACAGCAGTCAGGTCTTCCTTTAGTTTTGTCTTTTTCAGTCTGAAAAGAATCAGTCCTCTCAGACTCTCTTTATGTATCATACATTCACCTCAGTACCTTGGTAACCCTTCCCTGGAACTGCTTCAATGTTGATCTTCTTTGGGGGAGCTCAGAACTGGACACAGAACTCCCTTGTAGTCTCACCAGTGCTGAATAAATGGACAATCATTCTGTATAGGCTCTGACTTCCTGCCTCGCTGACATACTAATTCCCCCCAAGAAGGTGCAAAAAACAATACTCACAAAAGAAAATAGTGCTATGGCAAGTTTGCATCATCAAAGAATAAAATCAAGGAGGACTTTCCTCGACATTTAGGCCTAGGACCATAAAACAGGAAATGGCGTCAATGCCCTTTGGCTAACACCAGACCAGCTCTTTTATGTTTTATGGTCAATTGTTCTAAATGAGAAATTTACAGAAGTTTGATTTACTGGGGGTTTCCAAAGATGAAAAAAATTCATATAATGAGGAAAGCCCATAATTTTTCTATGGAAAGCAGGTGTTTTAATAAAAATAATCATAACTTCCACCACTATTATTAAAAAAAAGAAATCATACCAGGATATATTATGCAGTTCTGCTAAAGCTTACTTTCTGAATTTGGGGTTCATATGAAAAAAGACAGAAAGCATACAAGATTTATAAAAGGAGAGAGCAAGAATGTCTTTAAGAGGGGTGCAAGGGACTAAGTGCAGAGAATATAACTCCTGAAGATACTATCTTAAGTCAAGCCAAGTTCTCCAAAGAGCCCTGCAATTATGTTCCCATAATAAGTGCTACCACTGACCATGAAGTAGATGACTTGTTCAGACCAGAACCTGTCTTCACCTGTTGTCAAACTGTGTTGCCACCTGAAGCCAGTCAACATAGCAGATGTTCTTAGAAATCAGACATTCCTCTCTCTTCACTAAATTTAACTTCTGCTCTTTGTGGCATCTACCCATCTTCTGCCTCACCAGGAGAGAGATGCCTTCATCAGTATACTTCTTCACTAATTAGAAGTAAATATTAATGCCAAGTAACACAAATATTTACCAGGAAAAGCTGCAGGGAACTATTCATTTTTTATGTTCTGTTTGTATTTAGTGCCAGAAAGTAAGGAGACTTGTTAGAGAGAAGAGAAATCAATGAGCACCTGAGGCACCACTCTAAATTGGATGCAAATTGATAGAATGAGAATTAAGAGGATGCAGTCATGCAAATATTTAAACAGAGCAACTTGCCTTAATCTATAAGGAACTCTATTCTCAGGTGCTGTTGTTCTTACCACTAGATCCCAGCGCTATGTACCTTGTTAATTCTGAGCAACAGAAAAAAAATTAAACTCTGTTCCTTTGTTACAGACAGAGGGTATTGACTAAAGCTGCCTGAAAGAAAAATAGTTTTATTCACCACACTGAGGAGAAGAGTTTATTTTCCATATTTTTTTTAACCAACCGCTGTTTAAAATTATTCTTGGAATGGTTTGTTTACTTCTCTTCTCCATCCAAAAAAACTCCATAGAGGTTTACTTATCAAAAAAACAGTTTTCACTAAACAATTGATAACAATCACAATTAAATTTAACCTGCAATTTGAAGTAACTCAAATTATGCCCCAAAGCTCTGTGGCATATTCACTGCTGCTCCATCAATTCTCACTCCTCATCAAACCTTGAAGTTTTGCATTCCCCTCAGACTGCATTTTCCTTTCTATCTTTTAATGCTATAAACACTTCCAACAGTACAAAATCAAATAATTTGTTCATTAACAAGTTTCCCCTGAATATCAGCTTGGTTTGTTTATTTCTCTTGTAACTTGCCAAAGTGGAATTTTATTGTCTTTGTTAAAATGTATTTACCTTGCAAATATTCAAAAACATTTCTGTTATTCCATTTTCTTGTCTCATTCTTACGTGGTGGTACTTCTTGTTGAATAATAAGAAAGCAATTTCCATAATGAAAATATAAAGACAAATTATGTGTAATTTGTTAAACATATGCAATATGGCAGCATCTTGCTGACACTATTGCACAGATGTGGAAGCAATTTAATTATCAAGATGTTATTCTCTCTGTAAAATATTGAGACCTGCTGAGAAGCAAGACACACACAACACTTGAGCTAAGCTCTTTCCTTTCTGTTTCACCTTTATAAACATCACATGCATTTTAAGATAATGAACGTGAGACACAAGCCAAACAAGCTTACTGAAACTTTTCTAGTATGACTCTGTTCAATCATGGTGCTAAATTTGTGTAATTAAAGTTTTAGTGATCTTCAGAAACATTATAGGAAAAAGAAATCTCGATTTCTAATCACTAGTTATAATCTCATCAAAAATTAATTCCCAATTGAAGCTATAATCTCAATGGAAACATTTCATTAAAAAGCACAGATGAAGTTCAGGAGCAATATTCTGTTCGAGTGAAAACACACTTGTACATTGATGAAGCTGGACTTCAGAGTCAGATCCTAAAGATGAAATGATGAATCACACTACTTCTGGCTCATGACTTATTCAAATGTTCTGAAAAGCAGAAAGGGAGGGGTACGGAGTATACCTACAGATTATTTTCATTCAGAGATGTTTGTAATCTAACACTTCTGAATATAAAATATCACAGAATCATTTAGGTTGGAAGAGATCTCCAAGATCAACGAGTCCAATGTGACTAAACATCACCTTGTCAACTAGACCAGAGCACTAAGGTCCAGTTGTTTCTTGAACACCTCCAGAGATGGTGACTCCACCACCTCCCCGGGCAGTCCAGTCCAATACTTAACAACCCTTTCCATGAAGAAACTCTTCCTGATGCCCAAACTGAACCTACCCTGGTGCAGCTTGAGGCCATTTCCTTTCATCCTGTCACTAGTTGCCTGGGAGAACAGGCCAACACCCACCCGGCTACAACCTCCTTTCAGGAAGTTGTAGAGAGTAGTCAGGTCCCCTCAGCCTCCTTTTCTCCAGACTAAAAACCACAAGTTTCCTGAGTCACTCCTCATGAGACTTGTACTCAAGATCCTTCACCAGCTCCATTCCCCTTCTTCGGACTTGCTGTAGCAGCTCAGTGTCTTTCTTGTAGAGAGAGACCCAAAACTGCACATTGGATTTGAGGTGCAGCCTCACCACATTGAGTACAGAGCCACAATCACTTCCATGGACACACTACTGCTGATACAAGCCAGTATGTCATTGGCCTCCTTGGCCTCCTGGCCACACTACTGGCTCCTGTACAGCCTGTTGTCAGTCAGGACCCTCAGGTCCTGTTCCACTGGGCCACTTTCCAGACACTTTTCCCCAAGCCTGTCGCACTGCATGGAGTTGTTGTGACAGAATTGTAGGAACTGGAACTTGACTTGTTGAACCTCATTAGCCTCAGTATTTCATATAATGAAATACAAGAAAATTATGTCTTCTAATAGTACAGCAAGTATATTCTTAGGAAAAAGACAGTACTCGTAGGTATCTTATCAGTCCATTTTAAAATAGGTTTTGTATTCCTGCTGTCTTCAGTGTTCTGGAGCCAGTGACACAATTTCCAACTCATGAAAAAGCAGTGGTAAGGTTCTAGGTAGTGATTCACCACAGCCTACTGCCAAGCTCCCATTGCTAGGACTGTGAAATTTCATTGCAAGTTAAAACCAGCTTCTTCCTGTGAAGGTCAAATAAAAACTAAACAATCACAGTTATGGGGATGAAAACTGGAATCCTTTATTGAACACTTGACACGCAATTTAAGGTTTCAGGGAAACATGCTAATAGGGAGGAGGGCTTATGTTAACAATACTTTTGCTAAGTCAGGGAAAACAGTCACTGATTGTCATTTCAGGGATTTACAGGGGGAAGAGAGCAAGAGGTTACAGCATTGTCTGCTAACATTCATTCTAGACCCTTTCTTATCTTAAGGCAGGATACAGCTCATTTACAAGTAGAGCAAAACCAGGCCTTTTCTGTCTTTGGTGATGGGATTTTCTTCAGCTTTTGCTGACCAAGGTTCATTGTTTAAGGTTATCAGTTTCTTGCTGCTGGAAGCCATATTTTTAGTATCCGACATCTTCTTGTTTGCTAAATGAGACAAATTGGAGCACTATGAATGCCAGATTAGGAATAGGAGAAATTCAACTTTTACACTTTGCAGCTCAGGTTTGATTTGGTCCTGTGGTAGCTGCAATTAGAGGAAGATGCCACCATCCTCCTTCCCCAATTCCAGTGTAGTATGTCCATTGTAAATGCAAGCAGAAAAGTGAGAAAGGCATTCCTGAGGAAGAGACTTGTAATAGCTCAGCTCTACGGATTTGTGTACATTAGCTGAAGTGTCATAGGGCCAGACCCTCAGCTGGCCTTTCAGCTCCATTAACTTTCAATAGCACTGTAACAAATTACATGAGCTCATGATGTGCCCCATGACATTTAATATCTGACAAGTGGAGAAAAGTGGATTAAAGCAACATCAAAGCATACAGACTCATAACTCTCAGTATAGATCAGCATGAGTTTAAGCTTAGATTTCTTTGTGGGTTTCATCCTTCACTTATTATTTCAAGCATCAGTATGATTATCCAGTCAGTATGATTTTCAAGTTATACTACAACACAATATATTAAATATTTTATACTTGTTTTTCAAAATAAATTCTGCGTTTGTTTAAAACTGAAAATACTTTGTGGGGTTTAGTTTGTCATCCTATATGTAAAATATTTAATATCTATATTACTATTTACAATAAGGATTATATGCATAAAACAACTATAAAATGCATAATATTTCAGTAAGTATCTATAACCATTTTTGAAAATACAATAGTCTTTCTTGTATTGATAGTTTAGATATCAGACTAGAACTGCAAACTTTCACATATATGAGGCACAATTTACAAGAAAAAATACCAGTAGAAAATTACACAGAGGAGGAAAGTAGTTACAGGGAAAACATTCAATTTGTTCCATTTAAATAATGTTTGTGATTTCAAAGCACTTTTCCTGTCAGAATCCCAAAAGCCATATTTGACAATGGTAAATTTATCCTGATCACAGAGTACTGTGCATTTTTACCTAAGATTTTTTTCCACTATAATATTTCAATTAAAAAAAAAGTGCCCCAAATATACAAACAAGCACCAAAAAGTAACAAACCCACATAGAAACTTGTTTGATATCAAGCAGAGTTTCTAGCATGGTCATATTCTGTATGCTACCCAGACTGTATAGGATTGATACAAAACAGATTTATCCTGAATTCTTCAAATGTTAGTAAGTGATTTTACCTTTTTCTAGCCCATCTACCCTCTCCTCTGCACCAGCAAGTGTATCAGACATTTACTCCTGCTTCACTGAGGAACAACCACCAACACAAAAAACTGGATTATGCCAACATACACACCAAACTCCTCACACTTAAGAACAAAGTTGGCGATATGAACAATGAAAAAAAAAACGCTTTTCCTGCATTAAACAAGCAAGCTGCTGTGCAGTCATCCCATAATGACTGGTAGCAAAATGAAGGCCAAGAAGCTTGGTGACCCAGTTACATGAAGTAAGATAATTAAATCTGTATTTCTTTGAGGACCTTCGCTCTGTTTGCACAACATTGCTTACCATGTGTCCTAGTAATAAGAAAGCAGATTAGAAAAACCAGTTCTGAGGCCTTTGTCATTGTAGAGAGGATTATTCCTTCTAAGTTTCTATGCGCTCAGATTTCAAAATCATCAATGTGTTTCTGCTCTCCCATGCAAATTTTAGTAATAGGCTTGTAATCCCTGTTCCAAGTTACACAAAGGCTGGTGGGACAATCTGAAGCCAAGGTCAAAGCACAAGGACCACTGTCTGGGGAAGTACTGGAATGCAAGGCACTTTTGAAAAGAGTGAAAAAAATGGTGGTGACTAAAAAGAATCAAAACGTGGTTACAATTTCTCCTTCTAGATATTTTCCTCACTAAATTAACCTTATCAAAAGCATTTCAGCTGAAAAAAAAATAAAAGTCAAGATGAAACTTCAAAAATATTCTTTATCAAGACTCAATCAAGAAATTGCACAGAAAAGTATTCATGATCACACGATTATAATACGGCTTAACGTCCAGAAATAAAAAAGAGGTAAATTGATTGAAATATAAAATATAAGCAAATTTAACCCAATTCAACCATTCTTACATGTGCCTCTAAATTCATATGGTTGGAGAGAGATAGAGGGGCAAAAAAATCTACAGCTGCAGAGAACACTGGGGTTTGATTGTATCTGGAAAAACTTGATTTGAATAATCTGCCTATTACAAGATGCAATTTTCAATTTTGACAAGATTCCTCACTATGAGACATTGCTGGATGCTGTGTTAATACTTTAAGGTACTCAGACTTAATCTTAGTATCTTTCCAGGAAGCATATGTAGGCTTGAGAAAAATCAGGATTAGATGATATCAGCAAGCAGAGGAATTAGCTATAGTCTCGCTATGAGAAAACACTTGGGGCTGCCTATATTCAAGAAAAGGGTGAGGGTGATTTGTCTGAATATTGCAACTAAGGCAAATAAAATTTAACTAGCAAGTCAAAACCATTTTTTTTCACTCCCTTATAGATTTAGGAAAGATGTTGACGAGACTAGAACAATAGTTCTCAAATGTATTTTGTATATATCAGCCGTATTCAGCTTCCATTTGAACTGTATGCAAATTGTCCTCCACTTGAATCCTCACTTTTAAAATAAATCTGCAGCAGAATTGCACACATCTGAATTGTTCAGAGATTTATATCTCCTATTATTAACAGAAAGTGCTTTATAGTACAATTCTTACATTTATACTGGGGTCAGAAAAGTCACTTATTAGAATATACTTTGAATCTGACTGTGACAATTTAGTTGAAAACAATTACAAAAAACCTACGGTTTAGTGCATAGTGTCAGCAATGAAGTAGAAAAATTATCTTTCTCTTTTCTAGCCTTATTTTGGTTCATGCATTAGGAATCTCTGGAAACATAGTCTTTTTATTGAGATGACCAATGTTTCACAACAAGCTTAGTAAAACCACTAAGAATGTTCTTGGCCTGTCTATGGAACATTGACAATTAAGTACAAATTTGGAATTCAGAAAGGACACCAGTTTGTTTACAGGCTTCAGCATTGGCTTTATGTTGGGCATATACATCATCATAAACTAAAGATCTTCTCAGCAAGAATACTTTTCAAAAATGAAGATATTCTAACTTAATTGCGCATCACAAATGTATTTTTAAGTACATTTCATGATTTTATAAAACATGACAGACTCCTGAAATTCTGCAATGATACAACTTACAGTATGTTCGGTAACATTTCTTTGTGAAGAAAAATTACTGTTCTTACACAGGTCCACAGTTACCAGCTAGACTACCAAGAGACCACGACAGCTAAATTTTCAGACTACATCTAGTAACTGCTAATTAGAAAAGAAAGAAAGATATAAGATTTATTTTCAGCTTTAAGAGAATTTGGACCTACATGTAACCACAATGCACATTTCTCACTGCTGAAACTTCCTCTTAGTCTTGTTGATGGAACTTCGGCAGAAAACCCCAGAGGGACCACCAGAGACTCTCTCTCCTGCATCACTTCCATCCAGCCTTCCTAGGTGGGAAAGGACTAGTGAAATTCTACATCTTATATGCACAGACTATGAAAGTAAAAACAGTGATATTATCTGTCTTACCTAGATAGTGAAATCAGGGTCTGAGGTTAATGACTGTGTGCAATCAGCTCCTGTTAAGCACAATTCCATCTTAGCAGTCAGTTTGGCCTCTGGGGAGATTAGACTAAAGTTCTGCAGGAACACCAGGGCAATTTATTGGCCACCCAAAATATATTTGCATGTTCATTTAATTTTTTGCTCTTGAACAGCTCCACTAAACCATGGGGGAGGGAGCATTCATGTTAAAGAAATTAAGTGCAGGTGTAAATATCTACAGAATTTATGTCCTCATGCTTCACGCATTTTGTAATTTCAAATGGTCACATCATGTGACATTTTCCTCTTATTCAGAATAACCAAGTATGCGTGGTAGTCATCATAAAGTTAGGATGTGAATAATTGTAGAAAGGTTAAAAACCTTTTAAAGCATAAAATGCATCTTACAAAATGCCAAATGTTTGTGGCTCTGTCACTTTTCTGTAACTAAGATATGGCTAATTTGAAATGTTGTCAAAAAAACTTATCTTCTGGACTGAGAACATGAATGCCAGGTTTTTAACCTAATGAGGACTAAAATGAGATTTTGTAATGGAAACACTGTCAGATCTTTAAAAATAGCAGAGCTCCCAGGCTCAGCACTAATACCAGCAACAGTTGTTTGCAGATGTTCTTGTCATTTTAGTCATCCAGTTAACAGAATTAGCAATGATCTGCAGTTGTCTTTAGCATTCTGTCTGCAAATGGTTACATTGTGAAAAGATGAAGAGAGTCATAACAGCTTAATAGAAAAACATTAGGTCTTTTCCAAATTTATCACTTATAGGATTTAAATGTGAAGTCTTGGTAAAACTATTAAAACTTTTATTTCAGAAACATTTCCCTTATATTTTTTTACTTCAATTTCTATCTAAAACAAGGTAATACTACTTGCCTTCTATGACTATTACTGTGAGATATTCTTGCACAGTAATGCCCCATATAGCACATAATACCAGTTTATTCATTATATGTATTGCAGCCATTGCCTTTAGTGTTATCAATTATGTATCAAGCATACCTTAAAAGCCTTGTTGAGATACAAGTGAGGAATGAAAATAGCGTCCACAGCCCAGAGTTAAAGAACAGACGCAAATACTTTATTGCAAACCCAAATTTTGGTTTTTTTCAATAGTCTACTCTTACAACTTTGTCTAGAAATTTTGTAGCAAGTTTTGTTCTAGATAGAATCAGATTCCAAATGATTCAGCTGCAACAGCCATGAAGGGCACACAGAAGTTTCCAGCCGAGCATAGAAAGCCCCAGTTATCATGGCTAAACTGCTGTCTGTCCCCAGGCAAGCTAGTTTTAAAACAGAGGTGACATGTTTGCACGTGGTACAGTCAAGTCACTAGACTGAAACACAAACACATTAAAGATGTGCTGTAGGTGAACAGAGAGACCATAAAGCCTGAGAATTATGGACATACTTTCATGCTTCAAGTTCATCTTCCTAAATGCTTATTACCATTAAAAGAGTGCCTGCAGTCCAGCCAAGAATCAGACTCCCCGTTGTATGAAGCACACTGTAATCACAGAACAGGACTGGATGCTCCTTGAGGCAGAATTTAACAAATTTTCTGAGTTTGCACATAATACTAAGTTCATTTTTGTTAGATGGCAGTAACAGGCATTCCAGAAGGAAATCATAAAAGTGAATGGGCAAAAGTTAACATTATGGAATCACAGAATGGATAAGACTGAAAGGGACTACAGTGAGTCTGTGGATCTGCTCCAACCTCCCTGCTCAAGCAGGGTCATCCTCGAGCACACTGCACAGGATAACACACAGATGGTTCTTGAAAATCTCCAGTGACAGAGATTCCACAAACTCTCTCGGCAACCTATTTCAGTGTGTGCTCTCCCACACAGTAAAGAAGTTCTTCCTCATATTCAGATGGATCAAGTGCATCAGTTTCTACCCACTGCCTCTTATTCTATTACTTGGCATCACTTAAGAGACTGGCTCCACCCTCTTGACATCATCCCTTCAGATATTTACAGACATTGATGATGTCCTCTCTTGGTCGTCTTTTCTCAAAGCCCAACAGGCACAGCTAAATCAGCCTTTCATCATAAGAGAGATACTTCAGTCCCTTAATCATCTTTGTTGCTCTCCACTGGACGCATTCCAGGAGCTCCATGTCTCTCTTGTACTGAGGAGTGCAGAACTGGACACAGCACCTTAGGATAACGTTGGCCTCATTGGCAGTAAGGGCACACTGTATTTTGGGCAAAGAAGTAAAGAATTTTGGAAGACTTTTTGCACTTCTTAGTAGCTTCATTCATGCTTTAAAGTGGCATAAAAAATGATTTCTGCTTTTATTTCTCTCTTTTGGTAGTGTGCTTCATTCCTGAGTTCCAGTGAGCACAGACAAGTGCTGCAGACTGCAAGGATGCCAGACTTTCACTGCCATTGGATTTCTTCATGACATCTTCAACCATTCTTCAATCACTTCATACAGAGGCTTTTTAGTTTCTCTTGGCCTTAATATAAATTATTTCACACCTACTCCTTCTGGTTTTCTATTTACAGTTTCACCATTGCCAAAATCCATGCTACCACCGCTGTAGTAAGGCCAGTACTAGATAATCCCAAGAAATCAGAAGTTTTTTATTATTTACTATTTTCAAGGGATTCTTTCCTCAAAGTTTGTGTGTTTTATTATAGTTTCTAAGTCTTTAGAATATACTTGGATAATATTTCCAAGAGTCCTGTGTACACACTAGAGTGAAGATTCCCTGTATATTAGGAAGTTACAGAAACAATGTTGAGTGCCATGAATGCTGGAATTTCTCAACTTTTCTTAACAGAAAAAGACATGCTTCCTAAGGAGCAAATAGGATCCTTTCTAACAGAAGTGTGAATAAACCAGATTTTGTTTCATTTTCCAGAATTCTTCACTGTCCTAACTTCTTCTCTGAGCTGAAGCAAATAGCAGCCACCATAGATGATACAGGAAGCTTATCTGAAGACCAGTTTTCCTCTCCCTTTCAGTATTATAATAATAGTTCCTTGAAGACCTCATGCTGGTTTAACCTCATGGTTACATTAAGAATTTCATGTGACCTTAGTAAAAATAATCCAATAAAGTAGCTCAAGAAAACTAGAAATTTGGGGTTCATGCTCCTGAAAACAAACATACTGTGAAACTCTCACAAAGTTCCAGGTAGGGTCAGTGAAGTTCTGTACTTGGTTCTCTTTATGAGGCTTTTGAATACTGCGTACTATGCATTGCCTGTGTTAGCCCTTTATCCTCAGAATCCTATTGCAAAATATCATATAAAGAGAAAACAAAACCTTCTCAAAACAATTAAGAAGTATTTATGTTCATGTTGTAATGATACTGAGTTGCTTAATTTCTTTTTTTCCTAAGTTTAAATACCTCCATAAAAGATAAGCATTTTGTTGTTACTGTAACATTACTCAGCCTGGCAGGTTACCATTATTGCTGGTAAAATCCAGATGTTCTTACTCAAAGCCAAATCACTGGCATTTAATTATAAGGGAAGCTTTGTTTCACCAGGCAGACTTTATATAAAATGAAATTTCCCAGGGCTTTGGTTTATATCTCACGAAAATATAAAATGTCCTTTTGCATTTTGATTCAAATACAATCCATGGCTTACAAAACATATCACTGTTTAACAATGAGCAATGTGATGAAAAAGATAAAATAATGTTCTCTAACCAATATCAGTGAATTACTGAATAAGGAAGCAATGATATATGAAGTCTCCTTAATCTTGTAGAAAACTACAGCTTGATAGAGAAGGATTACATGACACAAACATATTACCTGACATTTACTTCTGTTTTATTATAAAATATTTGTCCCTCTTATACAGTAAGAGTTGAACCAACCTGGAGTTTAAATGGAAAGGAGGTAATAAGAATGTCCCCTTACTCTCATGTTCAATACAGACATCTAAAGCAGAACATCCCTTGAATGATTTAATTCAAACTTTTTGGGACATTGACAGGCGTTGTCGCTTTAAGGTTTGCTTTGTTTTTCGACAAGTTATCAAATGTTCAGAAAACCTTTAAAGGAACTGAGATTCTTAAGTGAAGAGGAGTAAATCAGTCAAACTTTTTTGAAAAAAAAGCAGTAAAACTACAGAAATCCATTATATTGGGGGAAAACAAACAAACAAACAAAACCAGGACTAAACAAAACAAAAATGCTTTTAGTATTTCAGAGAGCTACTCCAGAGAAATCAGCTCTGGTACCCCCTACCTTTCATTTGCAAAGGTAATTGATGAAAAATTATACTTCAATTTTTTCATGCACTTGAACCACTTGTAGTTTAGAATCCTTCTTTATCTTCTCCTTGATTAATTTAACAGGTAGCAGTTTCTATAGCAGCTATTATAAAAGATTTTGTTATTCTTGTTATTCTGCTTGCTGGCATGAATACTAAAATTAAGATAAAGCTGCATGTAAAATAATCCATTATTAGTGGGAACTCCTCAACTTGGAATGGATGAGTGTCATTCTTATTTATTACCATTACTTCCAATAACCTTATGGGACAGGAGGGACAAAGAAATACTTACCCATGAGGAAAAGTGTAATTTTCAATTGCCAAAAAATCTAAATTGAAGCTCATTCTACATGCACTGTGGAAAATTACAAGAAATAAAACTACTTGCATGCTTTATCAATATGGCCAGGCGAATGCAGAAAAAAGCTTTCAGTCTCATGCAGTTTCCATTAAATAATCATTTAAGTCATGTAAAATTGTGAATTACCTGTTCTGTGTTTCAAATAGGGCAGAAAATAATTCAAATGTAAATGTAGATGGTTTATCTGAAAAGTACTGTTTAAAATGATTAACCAGATTTATAAATAGTCACGTAACACTGATAAGGAGTTTGTTTATTGATGACAATAATTCTTGCCTTTTAAATTCCATTTATGTATTTGTCCAATTTTGAAGTTGTGCTTCTCCAGAACATTAATAACTGTTCTTGTTATTACTTAGAAAGGCAAAGAAAAAGGTTATAGTGTTATATTATGTCATTTTTAATTCCTGCATATGAGAAATACATCATCATAGACTTCACATTGCTCAAATATTAATCACTGAATGGCAGAACTCCTGTTGATTATACAGCCCTAAAAAACAGAAAACAGGATGAAATTCCTTTAAACATACTTCCATTTTAAAGTCTGTCTATTCATATGTATTCATCTCTATTTTAAAATAGAGTAAAAATATGAATAATAAAGAGTATGAAACAGGTCATCTACTAATGCCACTACCATGTATGTCCTATGTCTTTTCCTGACCTTGGCTGTGGAATTGGACTGAATTTTCATTATCAATGTCAGCTGGAATAATGGGGGACTTACTGTGAATGATGGGACATATCAATGGGTTGACTCTTAGTGAATCTCAGATTTGGAGAGTTTTTTATACCTCTTATAAGGTACCTAAGGCCCCACAATCCCTCTGTAAGCTCCCCAAGCGAGTATCTGCTATTCTATGTGTAACATTTGGAACAAAGAAAACTCCTCTCTATTGATGCTTGGGCACTACTGTAACATGCATAATAGCAATAACATCTTACAAATGAGGTAACAGCTGTGCTGGGGAGGCATTTGATGCCTGTGGAAGTAAAGTAAGGACTACATCATCCAAGACAATCTTTTCACCAAAGTAAATTTTAAAAACTGCATTGTGTAATGTGCAATGTACACCTGTTTTGATAGAATAGGGGCACTGCCAAGGCAGGAATAACACAGAATCAATCACAATGGCACCACACCAGGCACTTTGTGCCAGCATATAAAAGCATTCAAGAGCAGCTATTTAGTCATAACCACAGTGACATAAAAAATCCAGTTTGTATTTGCCATTAACTGTGTGCCCAAAAGCATGACCACCTTTAAAGAAACTAACCAGAACTCTGTTAGAACTCACCTACCCAGGACATGTGAAATCCAGGTGCAGAATCAATCATTACAAGGGATTCTGCTTGTAGCTCCAGCTAAAGCTGTATTAAATCCCATGAACACTTTGAGGGGAAGCAGTGGGAGGGGGAAGAGTATTTTTGTTGTAAATTAACGTATATCTTCTATTCTTGAAGGATCTAAAATTTCTATGACAGTCAAGGAAGCAGACAAGGAGGCCTAGCTTTAATGAGAGGTAAGTGATTAAGGTACTTCAAACACTTCTCTTCCAGAAGAAAGATACTTGCCCTGTCACTCTACCTATAAATGTAATTGTGACTTGGGTCCTCCAAATGTAAGACTCTGCTCTGTCCTATTGACTTAAGTTAAGAGTCAGGCACAATTAACCAGAGTTAAACCACAACAGCTATAGGAACATTAGAAGAAAAGCTTGAACATATTACTTCCTGCAGTGGGATGACACTGACCAGCACCTGTCAGCTGCCCACCCAGCTGCTCCTTCTCTATTCCTCACCAGCAGCACAGAGGAGAAAATATGATGAAAAGACTCATGAACTGAGATAAAGACTGGGAGAAAATTAATTCGTTGCCAACTAAAATATATTTGCTTAACAAGAAACAAAAAATAAAACTAAAATTACTTTCCTCCCACCCCCTTTCACACCTCCATTCCTTACTCTTCAACCTCTTCCCCTCCTGGTGTTGCAGGGGGATGGGGAATGAGGTGTTTTTGTCAGTCCTTAAAGCTCTTTTTTTGCCACTTCTTCCCTCTCACTTTTCCACTCTTCCAGTGTGGATCTTATCACAAGCTGCAGTTCTTCAGGATAAACCTGCTCCACAGCCATCTCTCCATGGGCTTCAGGGAAGTTTCTTCTGGCGGTTTGACATTTTCTCACTCCTCTCTCAGAGCTGTTGCACCGCTGTTTTTACCCTTTCTGAAAGGTGTTATCACAGAAGTACCACCAGCATTGCTGTGGGCTCAGCTTTGGCCAGTTTGCAGTTCTGTTTTGGATCCCACTAGAACCAGCTGTGTCTGGCTCAGGGCAGCCTCATCACCCCCTCACAGAGGCTGCCCCAGAGCATCCAGTGTCTGGGCACTGACACCAGTACAGTCCCCTGTGTAAAATTACCAGCTGGGGGCCCTTGGTTTCATCATATTGCACACACAATAAAAGCCAAGAATGTTGTTAATACCACTGTGACTTAAGACTGTTTGCTAGTTAAGTGATAATTTTTTACCATTCTTAAAACTAGTGTAATTTCAAATTTCATTAATAAAAACTACAATTCAAGAGCACAGCTAAAATTCAGTGTGTATATGAATTTATATTTACAACAATATTCTGACGAATAGTATTAATCAAAAAAAATTTAGCTTCTTGATGAAAGACTTTGACAAACACACTTTAAAAAGTGATTTTATAGAAAAAAAAAAGGAAATTATTGGGGAAGTGTTTAATCCAACCTCATACCCTATGATTCTCTTGAGTAATATCTGAGGCTCCATTTTGGATTCAGTATCTAGCTCACAGTAATTCACAATGCCTTTCAGAAGAAGAGCTGCAAATGACTGGCACGTGTTATCACAGATGTGCACTTCACAATATACTTTCTTCCCCAAACAGACCAGAATGCAGCCCTCCAGCTCTCAAACACCTTTATCTGGCTGGATTTCAGGAGGCTCAGTTAGAATAGTAAGAGGTATCAGAGACTTCCCAATTCACATGTGCTAACAATCAGGTTAAAGAAAAAGGAATAAGAAATCAGAATATAAAATCAACCCCATGAGGCTGGGCTAGACAGATTCCTAAAAATGACACTTAAAAATAAAACAGTAGTATTCAAGGTCAAAAAGCATTTGCAGTTGATACTGACACAAGAAAGCTGATGGGTTTTTTCCTATGTTTTTCTGCTTTAAGCACATTAAAGTAATATATTTTCACCCTCCTTGAACACTGACCAGATGATGATATCCTTATTCTTCTGTGAGATACAGACCCATATTCTAAATTAGTTCCCTACAGCACTCAGATCCATGAACACAAGCATGACTTGAAACAAGTGTGGATATCAAAATCCAACATACAAATGTTCTTCACCCATTTTTTAGTTCTCTTCTAATTTTGTCATTTAAAAGAAAAATCCATAAGCACACACTTTATTCAAGTTATGCTAAATGTGGCATGATATCTCCAAGGGGGCAGATCACAGAGCTAAAATAGAGCTTGTTGAAAAGAGATTTATTTTCAGAATAATAAATCTAAGTAATCATTATTTGTATCATTCTGTGTGCAAAAAGGCAAGTATACAATTGCCTTGTGGTATGTCTATGTGAAAATTATGGGCAAGTGCAATAAAACAAAATAAAAAACAAAACAAAACAAAACACAGGCACATAAGGAGAATATTTTTTATTTTTTTTTTTCTGTAATGTTGATAGGTAGTGGACTTTTGCAAGCAGCAGGTGTTTTCTTATCTTCCCTAGATAATCAGTAAATGCTTGCACTCTGTATC
Source organism: Sakesphorus luctuosus (assembly GCA_013396695.1). Lineage (NCBI taxonomy): Eukaryota > Metazoa > Chordata > Aves > Passeriformes > Thamnophilidae > Sakesphorus > Sakesphorus luctuosus. The sequence continues at coordinate 193,632 of VWZD01006877.1, forward strand.
TGTCAGCTTTGCCATAACTCTTTCAATGTCTGTTGCTATTTCATACAATTTCAGAGTCTTTAGTGTAGTTCAGTCTCCTGACAGATATTACAACCTATTCCCATCACCTATATTCTTGCATTTTTCAAAAACATTGAAGTCAGACCTCTTATTTTAACACAATTCCCTTTAGGAGAGTTTGGAGGGTTTTTTTAGAAAGATTAGTACTTTTACTGGAAAAGGTTAGTGCATTGTTTTGGTTGGGGGTTTATTTGGATTTTTTTTAGTGTCACAAAACTATTATGACATTCTAACTATGTGTGTTCATTTCTTCTAACAAAAGAAACAATGTGAGGCCAGGAGCACAGCAGTGCTAAGTGCTCTTACATGTGGGGATGCTGAAGAGTAAGAGAGGAATTGTACTCTCCTGCAAGGAAGAAGAGGGTTCTTTACTTCACCACAAGTCCAGGTGGGAAGTGTCCAGATTCAATGCTTCAGACCAAGGAAGCTCTGAGCAAGTTTCCCTAACACCAACCTTTAACCCTGGGTGGGACTGTAGGTCACTTACAACCCAGGCCAGTCTATGATTCAGTTTCTTGCTCTCCAAAGATACTATCTATCCCTTCCACTCCTGAAATCTTACCTGTAACCTGCCCTGTTCTATAGATCCTTCACATGTCTCAGTCTAGAATCACCTTTCTTCATCCCCTTTCAGGTCCTACAGGTGTTAGTTCCTTCACTTTTACTGGAAGGGTCTTTTCACCCCATCTCAAAACCTACACATTTCACTTGTTTCTGTGCCAAATTCTTTCATTTAATTTTTAGTTAATTCTTTAAAACTTTAATTTAATGTTGCAGTCTTCTAATTCCAAAAGGAGATGTAGCAAAAGTGCATGTATGTATGTGCGTGCAAAAAGAAATAATGGGCACTTTTTCCGGATACAGGAAAAAGAAGGCATCAATCAGCCTTCCTATGAGAAATCAGTTACTTTCAGGTTTTACAGGGGTCATAATGATTATTTGCTACTCAATAACGTCACTATTTACACCAAAATCAAACCTGTCTTGGCAAAGCTTTGGGAAGGAGGTGACTAAATGTTTTACTATAAAGCAAGAATTAGCTGACTCAGAAATGGATGATGGGAGCCTGGGCTGTTGCACAGCCACTTTTCTCCTACAGAGTACTCCTTTGGCTTTGAAAGAATTATAAAATAAAAAAAGAAAATAAAGAAAAAAAAAAAGAAAAAGAGAAAACAAGCCCCACCCGGCTTAAGTTGAAATTAAAACAATGTCTGCAAACAGTTGAGTCATGTAGGAGTTTCTTTTTTTTTTATTTTGAAACATACCTTATTTAACAACTGTGTTTCCTTGAAGAAGTCCTAAAACATTACAAAGAAAAAAGTAAATTAACATGGATTAATCAAAATAATTTAAAATATATTTTCATAAATTTTTGAGTGCATTCCTAAGAAAAAAAATGTGTTCATGTTTTAGTCTATAATGTTTGTTGATAATTTTTCATTGAAATGGCTTACAATTTTTAAATAGCAAGAACTTGTTTCTTGCATTTCATATTCTTCAAGAGGAAGATCATCTCCAAACAGGTGTACATTAGAGTGTTTAAGTTTTTTGATACTCATCATCACAAAATCATGATTATTTTTAAGTTAGCTGTCTCCACATCCAACCTTCAGTATTTTCCTCCGGTAAATAAAAGGACTAAGTAAATTATGCAGAAGTCTTGAGTCATGGAAATATTAATTAAATTATGTAGAAGGCTCAAATCATGGCTATATATATTTCTTTGTACTTAACTCTGAACTGTGTTTCTAACAGTTCCACTGTGTTTCTTCCTGAGGTGCTTTGCTGCTTTGTGTGTCCTCAACAGAGCAAGGATTTTCCTGCCACCATCAAACTTCACCATCTTTTCAAACCTCTCTCTTCATTTTTGGCAAAAATGTTTTCTTTCAATAAATTCACTATGCAGCAGGACAGTTATTATGTTGGTATTTAGTTTCTCATTTTGTTTCATTTATGTAAACAAAATATTTGCATGACTGTTTGAATAAAGTTCTAAACAGAATTTCTTACACTGTGATCTTTTCCTCATCTTTTGTCAATCATCTGAATCTCTTACCTAAGATACTGGAAGGTTCATCTTGCCTTTTTTAAAATACAGGATAAAGACATCTCAGGCTTTCATCTACTTTTAGAAATATGATCCAATGTTTTTAACATGTCAGTAGAGATATCAACGGAAAGTAAATATAATTCAAATCTTTAAAATAACTACAATAGTATTTAAAATATTGTTTAAAATACCAGATAATTCTTTTTTTCTTTCTAAGGTACCCTTTCTTTTTCTCTTTTGCTAGAACAAGAGCTAGCTGCAACTACAATGGTACTGTAATTTATGACCATGGCTGCATCATTAGGCAAAAAGATTGCCTTGATGAATTCTTACAGGCAGTGAAGTAGTCCCCAATTATTCCTAAAACCTGTTTTATTCCACCTAAATGAGCAGATATTTAAAAATTCTACTACTACTTTTTTTTCCTGAACATTAAGCATCTGGTTTGGAAGAAGTTGAGACATCAATGCATTGCAAATGGTGCAATTGGTCATCTAGAACACATTCAGGTGAGAGGTATCTATTACATGTGCTTGTGGAGGGTAAAATCTTTGTCAACTGCAGTGCAGATTTGGCATTTTAATTACACAAATGAAGGCCCGACACAAACTATGGCATTTCTTAAACAGACTATTTTGTTAAAAGTCTAAATTCTCAGAAGACCAAAGTCATAATTCATGTAATTGCCTATTTTTTTCAGAGAATTATTTTAGAATAAATCTGATCTACTAAGAAGTTATATTAAGGAGTTATACCATATGTAGCAGATGTTCCACCAATAATCCATTTTTATTGTATTGGACACTAATTTTTAAGTAAAATATATCTCCTGAAATAAAAGGAGCAAAATTCATCAGCAAAATTGTTTTTCCTTTCATCAAAGGATCAAATCCTCTATGACAAACTGATTTTTTTAATATTATGTGGTCTCATCAGAGGATTCTCTTGGAACAAAATTACTGCATTAGGTACAGTCCTTTGTACTCTTGGAATAGCCTGATAACTTTGTGCAGCCATGAAATTATAAAGCCTTGTAAGACTTGAATAATAGGTATGTTTTATTTCTGCACAAATCCTTTTAGCTGAAATAAAATTTACTTCTCTAGGTGACTTGACTAAATGAAAGCAAATTGTCCTCATGATTTATTCCTGTACTTGACTAGCATCTTTTTTAATCTCTAATACCTATTAAAATGAGTCTTAGTTCAATCCTCTAAGAACTCTGTGTAAAGGGGTGTACAGACCAGAAATGGAAAAGCCTTGGCAGAGTAAGTTGCTATATTTCTTAATTCTCCAGCTCTCACACAGAGAACTGTATATACCCAAAAATGTGAGTGTGACCAAAGACCAAATGAGCAGGCCAAGAGGTAGCCGTGATGTGAAACAAGACTTGTAGCATCACATTTCCTATCTCACAGGAAAATAATAGTGCTTTCTTCCTACTTACATCTTCACATCTTTATAAAACCATTTGAGACCCAAGGTCTTGGATCCAGCTGCTGCTACCAAGCAAGAGCAATTTGGCAGACACTCTGCTGACAGGGAGCAAAAGATGCTCACTACACAGTGAAAATACGCAGGAAAAGGACCATCACTGGCATACCTTGGCCTCCTGACAGCTTTCAGAATTCAGAGTTCTTACAATCCCTGTAATCATTCTCCAGCAGAATAAACCTTTTGCTTTTTGAAGAAATGAAAGGGAGAAAAGCATCCCAGGAGAAAATTTGCAAGGATAGTTTCTGCTTTGCATTGTTCTCTCCATTTTACCTCACAATAGGGAAGAGCTATCCTGACATTTTTTATTTCCCTGAAACCTGAAAGAAGATAATCACAAAAGTTGTTGTCACATTGATTTTTTCATTATCATCAGGGAATATTTTAGTGGTGCATGATGTATTTCAAGCTATGCAATTATAGCAACTCTACCTTCCTAAATCCATTACGTTCTTCAAAGTGCTGCTTAGCTCTTCCAAGGTGGGTGAGTGCATTCACTGATTTTAGGTGTATTCATTATGATTGGGAACCACAGAAATTGCATAATTCTAGTCAATTTTAAAGCAGAAAAATTGGAGCAATTATTTTATAAGGCTATATGTTTAACTGCTTAGACGTCTACTGCGGAATTTTAGTCACTGCAATGCTGAGAAAAGGGCGAATAAACGACACTGAATAGACAGAATTAATGTTGCAAAACAGATGTTCAACAAGTCTCTGTCTAGATTTGGGTTTTGACATAAAAATCGAGAATTCACAACAGGTATGCAGATTTTTCTACAACAGAATCCCACTTGTTCATAAAGTAACTTTTTAATGTAGTTCTTACTCAACGGCATTGTTATATATTGAAGCATAGTTGAATCATCTCATTGCTACTTATTATTTGGCATCATTTTTCTGGTTATATTCCATGTTGCTTGTCAGATAATATATCAAGAAATTTCTCATTCTAATATTCCTGCAAAAGCTGCATTAGGTTTTTGTCCAAACAAAATTCAATGGATTTATCTGGACTAGTTCCAACAGTGCTTTTGGATTTGTCTGATCTTGAGTTAGTGCAAAAGCTAGACAAGTTAGCCTTTAATTTGCTTCAGATAATCATAGCCAATTCATCCGTAAGAACTGGTAATCCCACAGGAGGTAGTTGTCATCCTTAAGACCTTAAAGTAAAAGATGAATTGAATATGAAAGGAACGTGTAATGCAAAGTTTAATGCTCTGGCTTATAACAAAAGAAGAAAGAATCAAAGTTCTCATTCCCAAAAACTCTGCTCTGACCAGAAGCCCTGTAATTTGAGGTCAGAAACACCTACACGCTTTTGTATAACAAGTCTTAATGGGATATAGAGATGCTCTGGAACAAATACAAATGAGAGAATTACATACCAACTACCAGACCAGTACATTGAGTCCCACTACTAACATAGGCTGAAATAAATGTGTTTATATCAAGCTTTCTAAAGCAACAGTTTTTTAATAAGCAATAATATCCTTCTGAATACTAGTAACATAAGTCAGTCACAAGATGGTTTATCAACAATCCAACAGTGCCATCTATCAGATTTCATTAGAATTATATTTTTTCATAAGGGAACACAACTGTGTAATGCTAAACAATTGCAAGATTTGAACTACAGAAGAAGTACAAAAAAATAAGCACTGAACATTTATATATTAAATTAATGCATGCAGAGTTCTAAGTAGCCATAAAGCTGTCAGGGCAAAGGGGGTGAAAAGAAAAAAAGGCAAGATTAGCTTATCTTTCAAAAAATGTTACAACTATTTACTAGAGAGCATTGGTTAAATTCTTTTTCAGCAATTTGGTTATCTTCTCATTTGATCATCAAATGATTTTCTGGAGTTAGAGGTTTGAAACCCTCTCAGAAACTTACCACCCAGCAGTCTTACAAATATATTCAGTATCATCTAAAATACTACAATGAGGCAGCTCCATGAACACAATTACTTTTAAAAATTAGCATGTGAAAAATTATAATTAGCGAAAAATACATCTTCTTTCTCCTAAAAATTCAGCAGACAGGTTAAATAAAAAGTTATCCTACCACAAAATTACCCAAATCCATTTAGGATGCAATTAGAACTTTAGAAGTACAAGATAGCTATGTTGTACTTGACTTTCCATTTAATGTATAAGCTTTAGTTTCTTCTTCCTTCAATGTAAACTACAGTGTGTAAACTTAAGGTAATTTAAATAAAGGAAATGTGCAGGTGAGTCAGAGGGCAGGCAACACTCTGAAGACAGAAGGCTCAGGTAGGGGAAGGTACATGTCATCTGCACAATTAAATAAAATTGTCCCTTCTTAAAATACATCAGGAAATGAAGCAATGGCACTCTTTAGAAGTCAAGTGGAAGTGCTTTCTATTAAACCAAACTTGGAACTGACTCGTTGTAATTGTGTACTAGCAAACACAAAAGAATATAAACATCACCTCTTCAATAAGTACATAAGTTCTCTGGTGCTCAAGGGTAAAGTGAATGGATTCCACTCCTCGTTACTATTTCTACACAATTTGAAACTACTTGCAACTGGACAAGAATGGTACAGTACAGATCTATCATGAACAGATACGCAGATTTAAGTCCTTCTATTATGAAGTAGGACTGAAAACCAGATATTTCTCATCTTGAATTTATGCAATGAGTTTTATTCCAGCTGATAAGTTTTATTCCATCTATTCATGAGCAAATCAGCTTAACTATTACTTGACAAATTCTATGAAATTCATTACA
>VWZD01006877.1:209954-243110 GCA_013396695.1 Sakesphorus luctuosus
TAGAAGACAAAGAATACAACTTGTACTGGAAACAATATTTAAGTAGGAGTTGTCAAATTTCCTTTGCCTCACCCTTCCAAGCAGCTCTCAAGGACTGCACTGAAAAATGTTTTCACTAGCATGGGAAAGAAAAGGGAAAGGAAAATCCCAAGATGATCCCATTAACCCAGGTTTTCTGCACTAACCACATTATGCAGCAACAACAGCCCAGTTCAGTTTCACAGAGTTAATGAGATCAAGGAGAAAGGGGTCTTTCCTCTTGTGTTTAATACCAAAGACCTAACAATATATTTGTAATCACATTGTAAGTCTTAATAAAGTAATTGTAGCTGAAGCTGACTAAAGTCTTGATGTAATGTTCTTAGACTACTGTATGGCCTTTGACTTAACACATTTTGCTTACTAAATTAAAGCAACAGAAAGCCAATATGAAACCTATCAAAGGATTAAAACTGGCTGATAGTTCCATAAATGGGTATGAGCAGTTCCTACCTTCAGGAATCCACCATACCTGCTAGTTCTTTGGTTGCCTTGGCTCTTTGTGTAGATATGAGAGAGGAAAAAAGAGAAACTTCTTCAGAGGGAAAAATGTGCCTTGCTTGCTCAGACGTAGTGTTGGAAAGAATTACCTCAATTCTGTAAGGAACTTTGGGAGACTGGTAACTGGGACAGCTAAAATTGCAATCCCTCAGAGAGAGAAGGTAAAATAAATATCATTATTTGCTCTAGATTGGACCGCAGTTTGTTTTTTAACATATGCTGTGTGATATATCTGAAATTACACAGAAGTGAGGCCTTCTAGAGGACATAACAGTGTGTGAACAGCAAACAATAAGGACAGATCACTAACACTGAGGGTAGATCACTTGCTATGATGAGCACCAGTGTAAGCACTCAGTATGGCTTTGAGTATTTTTTCAATGTATTTTATTAGGTCCAAATGCAGCCAATATTTACAAAACAGAAGAATTTGTCTTTTTTGCTTATCTGAAGACATAGGTATAGCTAAACACAACCTCCAAATGAAACAACATGGTCAAAACCAGTTGCAAGACCCTGTTCCACTAAACAGGATATATATTGGGAATAGGTAAGATACCTGTAGTTCTGTACTTGGCAGTGGAACAGCACCTATAGGGATATTGTGTTGTCCAGCTCCAAGACCTGCCATATTAAAAGGGTGTTCATAGTGTAGAAAATGTTTATACAAGTTCTATTGATTAGAAAATACTTCTCACAATTCGTGTCCTTCATTAGCTAGTTCATTCAGTCTTCCTTAATAAAGGGAAGATTAGGGGATTGCATGCCTAAAGCCTCTGTATCAACATGACAAACAGGCACTTCATAATAGCAGGTTCATCAGTCCAGAAGGTAATCCTGTAATGAGAGAGGTGAAGCAAGCCAAAGTCGGATTGACTATAAAGCATTAAAGACTAATAAAACACTAAAATTATTTGCTACTGATTATGGCAGGCTTATCTCTGGAAACACTTTCAACAAGATTGGTTACTTTTCTAAATGGAATACTCTAGCTCACTTGGGAATTAATTCCAAAATCTCCAGTGGACTGTGTTATGCAGGAGGTCACAGCAAATGATCACAATGGTTCCTTCTGGCTCTTATGGTCTATGAATCTCTGAACTTGGTTCAATAAAATGAGTACAGCTGCCTAGCTTGCAGGCACAGCAGATAATGGACTGAGCTTTCTGCTCACTGCTGATATGTAACCTCACAATCAAAACTCCCAGCAAAAGGTCCACTGAAATAAATTAATATTCCTCTTGATACAAGTGGCTGGTGCATAACTGAAAAATCTATGTTGACTGTTTTTTGTTTAGACATCTTGGGCCAGAATTAAAAGAAAATTTAAGTACCTAGAAGAGACAGTCTTTAGGGATAGAACACAGTTCAGCAATGAGTTGTTGTCAGTTCCAAACCCAAGAAATTTCACATGATCTTTCTCTATAATCAGATGAGAGGTGGAGGCACCTGAGGGAGGTGACTCCAAATCTCAAGTTAGATGTTCAGGAGAGTTGGAATGATTTGTTGCCTGATTGTAGGGATCGAATTCAGCTCCAAGCAGAAAAGGAACTGACAAGCTTAAACAGTAAGCCTTGGTCAACAGAGGCTTAGACAAATCCCATCACTAAGGACAACAAGGTCTATTGATGTTCTACCTTGAGGTTAGCTGTCTCTAGCTCCAAGACAGAAATGGACAATCACATTGAAACCCTTTGTTTTCTTCCCCCCATGTAAATCTCTGTTATAGAAAATATTAACTAATTGTGCAACCCATCTGAAACTTGTATAATCCCCTAGTTAATATATATTGCCATAATCCAGGCTCCTTATTAGCATGTCCTGCCTGTGAGACCCTTAAATTGCAGGTAAGTGTACTGTGTCAGTTCCATAGCTCTTTCTACTCAGTGCTATGGAACTGACACAGTACACTTACCTGGCTGACAGCTACGGCCTGAGACATCTACACTGGGATGTAGATACTACCCTATGTAAGAGCTATTCAATAAATCATAGAATCATAAAATCATAGAATGTTAAGAGTCAGAAGGGACCTTAAAGATCATCTAGTCGTAACCACCCCTGCCATGGGCAGGGACATCTTACACTAGACCAGGTTGCTAAAGGCCTTATCCAGCCTCGCTTTGCACAGTGCCAGGGTTGAAGNATTGCCATAATCCAGGCTCCTTATTAGCATGTCCTGCCTGTGAGACCCTTAAATTGCAGGTAAGTGTACTGTGTCAGTTCCATAGCTCTTTCTACTCAGTGCTATGGAACTGACACAGTACACTTACCTGGCTGACAGCTACGGCCTGAGACATCTACACTGGGATGTAGATACTACCCTATGTAAGAGCTATTCAATAAATCATAGAATCATAAAATCATAGAATGTTAAGAGTCAGAAGGGACCTTAAAGATCATCTAGTCGTAACCACCCCTGCCATGGGCAGGGACATCTTACACTAGACCAGGTTGCTAAAGGCCTTATCCAGCCTCGCTTTGCACAGTGCCAGGGTTGAAGCATCCACAACCTCCCTGCTCAACCTGTTCCAGTATATGACCACTCTCACAGTGGTGAGGCTTATGACTTCAAATAGTCAATTAATATCTGTTAGGAATTCCATACACAGATGGCCTAAGATCTTGGAAAAAAGTATTAAAGTGAAAGCACTTAACCCAAAATTTGTGTAAAATAATATCTGCTATTTATTGCAATTTTAAATTTTACCTCTGCTAGAGTCAAAATATCTATAGAAGCAAAAATGAGACATCCTTGTTTGTAAAGCTAGAAACTTATTTTTAGGACAAAGAAAATTTTTAAAAGCTGGTTTGTGGTGACAAGGACTCCCTCTTCCTCAGCTATATGAAGGTAGATAAAATTTTTCCATTCCTAATAATGGACACCAAAATCAAGAGGTTATTTAAACAGATGTTCCAACTTTCTGCAACTACAACATGGTATTTCTCTATGTCTAACAAAATATGCAAAAGCTTTCCAAATAGATAGATGGCTTACATGTACCAGCACAGCTGGTATCGCCAATCCATTCCTGCTCATTGAAAGAGTTGACTGTAGGGATGAAATTCCTTCTAGATACAGTTTGCTTGTCAGCAATCACAACAGCTCTTCTGCTGCATACAAAGATGCTTCATTTCTGCAATACACAGGAGAGTCAGGAAAGATAAACCTTAGAGAGTAATGAAAATTGTAGTGTAGTAAACACTTTAAATTCAAAACCATAAAACTGCAATCAAATGAGAATTCAAGAATGACTAATGGGTCTTTCAAGACTGTGAAAAGACAACAGTGCATGAGTACAGATATGTGTGGCAACTTTTCTGCTGAGTTAGGTTCATTGGCATGACAGAGGAAATGAGCAGCCACCTGAACTAGAGGAAAGGGAAGAATGCACTCAGCCTTCACTATATCAACATCACAATGGCAGCTGATGCTGATGGTGCCCAGACAGATCGGAAAGCAGCTGGTCTTCATAAGAAAGACAGCATAACATAAGATAAGGAATGTGGTAAAGACATCTCCCCTCCCCCAAATGGTGTACCTTAAATTATAATCTTGAGGTTCAGTTTTGAGTACAAATAACCTGAGAAATCATGGAATCCCTTTAGCAATCAGCTGAAGAAACAACTCTTGGCATTAATTTAAAATGTAAATGACACACTAAGACCAACTTCTTTCAGTTTCAGCACTTTTCTCAGACTTAGTCAAAAAAGAAGCAGAATCAGCCTTTCTGACAATCTTGGTTCACTGATGAGAAAAAGTTAAAGCTGAAAACCTACAAAGTCTATTGTTTATCCTGTACAATAAGAAATTGCTCTTAAACTGGGTAAGTGAATGGATTTGTAGATGGATGAATGTCTGGGAAGAGAAAGATTACGTCTATGTGCATATACTTATGCACACACAGAGCTTTCATGTGTATAGCAATGTGTGGGCACACATATATCAAAAAGCATATTTGCTACAGACAAAGCTTAGTTCAGGCAGACCCTGAGGGAATGCATTCAAAAAGAAAAAAAAAAAAAAAGGCTATCCTGAAGTTAGCTGACAAAGATCCATTTCAAACAGACTCAAACACTGTGGTATGCAGGAATAGTAGACATTTGTGGAAAATAGAACAGTTTTCTGTAGTAAGAAAATCTGGTGCTGTGCAATAGCTAAGGTAACACTTTTGAATTTTAGAATCAAAACCAAAGAAAAACACAGAAATGAAATTGATACGGTACAGCATATACAGCTTATTAAGTCAGTCACAACATTTCTGGTTTGTGCTGCTGTTTTAACCACAGACTTTTGATTTTTAAACAAAGCTCCTGATCTCATGCAGGGTTAGCCTAGATTTTAAATTCTGATAGAAGCAGTTTCATATGTTAGAGAAAACTCAATAGATGGAAAATAGATTGTTTTTCTTCAGTGATTATTTTGTTCCACAGATCACGGATTTGCTAAAGGCAGTGGGACGCTCCCCTGTGGTGCTTTTGCTTGCTATTTGTCAAGTGAGTTGCAGAATTGTTCATCCGGTACTAATAAACAATCTCATTAATGCTGCCTAAGCCCTGCTGCCTGCTCCAGAAAATCTGTCCAAACCTTCATAGGCTAGTCACCTTTACTGCAACATACTCTCTCCCCTGTGTGCAGAGAGAGTTCCTCCTCCCTGCTGCATTCCTTATCTCCCCAACTATCTCTCCATGGTCCCAGTCATTAAATTAAAATAAAAGGATGATGTGGAGAAGCAAACATACCAATTTAACAGGTATACACTGCATTCACAAAGTACAATGCAGTGAGCAATATGAGCCATATAATCCAAGGGTCTGATAACTTTTCATCCTCCTATTATTCATGGATCTTTTCTACTCATTACAAACAGTCCATTAAAACTAGAGAGAAAAAGGTTTCAAATCCCTTTTAAGGGTACCTCGGATCACAGCCATCTAGGAGTCCCTCCAAAAGAAAAAAAATCTCAGGATTCATTGTTATTGTCTGATTAGGCACTCCTCAAAATGACAAAATTTTGCCCATGAGGACAACATTTGTGTGATAGTGGGTCCCCAGGAATTTCCACTACAAGTAGAAGGGAGATGAAATAATAAAACTTCTGGAAAAGGTCACTTAAATACAGAAGCATCTAAGAAGTCTTGTGTCTCCAAATAAAGAGGTAGATAGCCAATTCTATTTTTCTAAAAGAGACCTTTTGTTTAGAGAGTTTTAAAGTTTTACTTTGGGTCTCTCTTATTCAGTTACTGTTTTCATGGTATGTAGAGCTCTTTATATTGTATTTATGCAATAGGCTTACAGTTCAAAATATGTTTCTCTGAGTTATGAGAAGAGGAACCATTAATGACAAAATGTCAAGCCAAACTGTCCTTATGAGAGAAGGTCCGCAGATGTAAAAGTATTGAAAAAAAGGTACAGAGCATCTATACAATGCAAATATAAGATCTGAAGGCTCTGAAGCCTCCAGAGTGAACAAACCCAATGAAAGAAACAAGAAAATAACAAGAGGTCATTACAGAGAATGTTTCTGAACAGCCAGAAATCTCAGCTCCTGTTTTGAGGGCACAGCTACACACAAAACTTCCAGATGACAGATTTCTTTGGGATCAAGGGAAGGCATTCATGTGTGTACATGTCACATCATCTGTCTGCTTAGTCCATTCAGGTAGTGAAATTTCAGGACCCTGCTCTTACAAGATTGTGATGAGAGAGAGCCATTCCTCTCTAACTCAGCTAGACTGAATTCACAAAAAGGGATAGTTTTTTCCAAAGGAACAAGAAAATAACTGCTTAATGAGGAGCTAGGTAGTATAGTTTTCCCTTCAAACCCTGCTTAGAGCAACCAGGGCATCTGGATTTTTGCAGCCTTGCTCAGAATTATTCATGTACATCAGGAAAACACATTTATTTTATTCTTGTAAAATACACTTGGCAATTTATTCATGCCAAAAGGGGGAAAGGAAGATGATTCCTTACCATTAGATTCAGATGCTGTTTCAGAACTGAAAAGCAGAGATTTAAAAGTGGGCTGAGTTTCATTAATGTCATTTCCTTCCTGTATTCCCATCTGAAACTGCATCCTGCCTGGCACAGCAAACTGAAGAGCTGTCATATGACAGTGACACTTAGTCACTGCCATGCCCAGATGAACCATTCAAGGCAGGTGAAATAGGAACAGCCTCATATTCTGCTGTCTCTGCTTTCTAACATCAGCTTTTTACTAAAAATATATAAAACATAAACAGGTTTTCAATATTGTTATGCTTTAAAGAAGTAATTACAAGTGGAAATGTTTTTAGTAATTAGTTCTTAATGGATATATGTGTCCTTGACATAAGAAAGAGACATTTTAGCTAAATCTGAAATAGTTTTTCAATGCCTTCATGAGTAGAATTCATGTGCATAAAGTCCATGAAGTACATGATGAATCCCTGGAAAACAATACAATACATCACAAATGCTTAAATAAATTAGGTAGTTCCAGTATAATTTGGTGATTAACTGACCACCTTTTTTACTACACACATATGTATTTTATTAGGTATCAAGGTGAAATAATCCCAATGCATGAATCTGTTGAATAACCAGAGTCAGTTAAGCCATTTCAATGCAGCCAAATACATAACACTCTACCAAAAGGAGTGAAAAACTAAAAAACATCAAATAAAACTGGTTTATTCCTCACTAATTTCCTTGTTATTGACATTGTTCATTTTGTCTCTCACTATTCCTGCTCATTTTGCCAAATCCAATTATGTTTTTTCCCTCTCTTTTATTTCCATGTTTTGTCCTTTCTAATTATTTTCACCCTTTTTATATAATCTCTATTTTCTTTTTTTTCCCTTGAAAAGTACTTCTTTTTCACTTTTTTTTTACTAAAATACATTCACCCATGCTCATGCTACATTGTTCTGCTTCCAAATTTTTAATTCCAATAGACATTAGTACCACAGATTTGTTGTTAAGAAGTCAACAATTTCATAAAACAAACACAAAACCAAACAATCCAACACAAACACAGATAAGGAAGTCAAACATTTGGTTCAATTAAGATTCTTAGCATGATTGAATAACTAAGGGGAAGATCTCAAGTTTAGCCTATTAATCAGCTGCAATTTAGAAAAAATGTGCAATTTCTGGAATTTCTTTCAGTTCTGGATCTGCACACACATGACCTTGCTGACTTGGAAACATGCAGGTCTACATGGCATATGAGAGCCCAACACGCAGTTTCGTGTTTTTGCAGTGGCTGCAACATTTCAGTGAGGGGACCTGCAAATAAAACAGCTTGGCTCTGGAAGCAGTAAAACTTCTGGACAGTGCTGCATGTGACTACATGAGACCCATCTCCCCTTGAATGACTGAGTTACAGAATAACACAGATATGTTTTGCTCTTTCTGGGTCCCAGGATCCACTCCCATCTCTTCCATACTGCCAGAAGTCTTACCTAAGCCATTTGTCCATGTACACATAATGCAGTTGGGCTCTTAAAATTACTAGAGACATGCTCTTCTTTAGCATGGCTAATGGTCTTTTGTAACCAGAAAAGCTGAACACATATCAAATAGCATTGGTGTAATTTTACAATATTTTCTAAAATATATAAATATACATTTATATATAAAATAAAATATTGTAAAATTATGTTATATAGATGCAAAATTCTATAACTTAAATATATATGTAATATATATGCAAAATTATATGTATGAGCGTGTGTTTATGTTATTGATGAATTTCTAGGGATTCTGAGAAATATGTCCTTAAATAAAGAGGCCTGTGTGATGGGGAACATATCAGAACTGAATTGAATTCCATCTGGAAAAACATCATTGAGTTGGCAAAGATTAGAAAATGTCTTAAAGAATCTGTATCTGAGGAAAATTCAGTAAGTTATCCTAATACCTAAAGAAGTTTAGCTGCCTATGAAAGGTTAACCACAGACAAGCAGCATATCTCATTAATGCAAGCAGGACTCTTTGGAAACAAAACCAACAAATTGTTTTGACAGAGTAGATGAAATCACCTCTGAGTTGCATATGCAGCACTGTAGCAAACACTGCAGAAATGTGCAGGGACCCCTTTTCTTTAAAACTGAGGATGCAGAACTGATTACTATGATGCACAGTACTGCACTGCTGCTTATGTTTGGTATTTCTTTTTCATAACGGGGAAGTCTAAGTCTCATATTTTGGTCTCCACTTCATGTTCCACCTGATTATCTGTCCTTGAGAATCAGTTGTAAAATTTTGATGCAGAAGTTTAAATATTATCCAGAAAGGGATGAAAGTTCTGTGCCTTAGCATCAAGACTAAAGTCCGTCCAAGGGAGGCAGAGAATTTGTAACATCCTTCTGTGTCAGGAAGCCATTCTAGCACACCAAGCATAGGACTGTTGTGGGAGAACGGCTTTCGTATCAGAAATGGAAGAAGTACTACCGGCAGTGGATTTATGATGATGGGGAAAGATTAGAGCCATCAGCACCAATGTCAGACACTAAACTTGGGACTGCAGAAGTTTAACATAGGGACATTGTGTGTTAAATTGTATGGGGGTTAAGAGTTCTTACAGTTGTAATGTTACTTCCCCACATTTTGGTATTCTAAAATGGCTACCCAGTTGCTATTTTTCCCTTAGTCATCCCATCAGTGTTGTCTCCTTCCCATAATCCCCTGGGTTCTCTTCCCGCCTTTGGCCTAATCCCTGTTCCACATTGTGGTTTGACTGCTATTTCTCCTTTGGTTCCTTCATTTCCTCAGCAACACACTAGACTCCTAGTTTTGTCCAATCCCCTTGCTCTTCCCTCCCAGTTTCCAGATCCTTCCCCAACCAACCCTATATAATTCTGATGCTCCCTTAATTAATTGCTTTTATGCCACACCATCCCTGTGTTCGGAGTCGCTGCATGCCTTAGGTGGAATGTGTAGGAGTCATCCCAACAGTCAAACACCATCAGACTATCTCCCAGGCTTGTGCTCGACCACAGAGCTGACTATTATGTAATGCATCTCCAAGCACAGTATGTATGTTATGTCAGCACAGCACTGCCCTACAGGACAGAAGAATATCCCTACTTCAGCACTGACTCATGTAACAGCTCTCTCCGGATTCACATGGAAGATGCATAATCACAAAAACATCCCTGAGTGTGGCAGGCAACGGGCAGCCCTGATAGGGGTATATCTGTGTGAATCTATCATTCCTGCATCTTCTACCCTTTGCAGCCTCTGCTGTGTTTTTGAGGTGAGCTGACCTTGTCCACTGCCTGCTGCCCTCCCACCTGCACTCTCACAGCACTCTTGCCACCCCTCCTCAATAGGACAGGGGAGGAAATATGATGAAAAAGCTCATGGAGTGAGATAAACACAGGGAGGTCACTTACCAGCGTCTGTCATGGGGAAAACAGACTTACCCTGGAGAAAATCAATTTAATTTATTGATAGTTAAAATAGATTTGGAAATGAGAAACAAAGATTAAAACAACACCTCCCCTCACCCTCAGATACTTTTTCTCAGGCTCATCTTCATGTCTTCATTCCCAATTCCTCCACCCATCTCAGTCCTTGAGTGGTGCCAGGGGATGGGGAACAAGCAACTATTTTCCTTCTTCCTCTGCCTTTGTGGCATTTCTCTGCCCTTCCATAAATAGATTTTCACCACCTGTGTGGCCAAGGAAATCAGCCATATGCTGTGGTGGGTGGGCTGGAGTTGGCTGGGACTGGACCTGTCAGGCAGCTCCTGTAGTGCCTGAGCACCAGCATCCACCACAGGAGCCATTTGCTGGCATGTACATCTGAAAACAAAGACACAGAGGGGATTAATGAGTTGCCCCAGATCTTGACTTCAGCATGGCAGAGCAGCCTCAGCCAGTGGCTGCGGCTCACTGTCTGCTGGACATTTCCATGGGGTCTCTGTGAGGATGCAGTTAGGGAGCAGCAGCCATGTTAGCAAATGGCTATGCACAGACACAGCTGAGCAGAATTTTCTTGACATTTATTTAAGTATCTTTAGATGTTTCTGTCATTTTGTCCATGACCAGAGAGATATACTTATTACTAATAATGTTGCATTTTTTTTATTCCTTTGATCTGTATATTTCACTACAAGGTCAGCAGGATGTTTTAGCTCTGTGTTGTTTCTTAGATCCAAAATGTGTTGCAGTATATGTNGAGGAGAAACTGAAATGCTGTTTTACTCAACCAGAAGAAAATCCTCAATTTTATCAAAGAATCACCATTTTATATACTCAAAAACACACTCACACACCCCCCCTTATTTATATTTACATCTATGGTGTATAGGTATATCAGGTGAAAGGTGAGTTAGGTGTGCAACAGATGGGCAAAACTGTCCCTGGCCTTCACTGAAGAATGGTCTCTTCGAACTGCTATGAGAGAAGACCAGAAGCTAGTCTAGATGATTCAAAAATGTGTGTTTGTTTTTCTTTGAAACTAGCATCAGGCACATAAATTTATTAAGCTCAGAGAGGTATTTGCACAGTACTAGATGGTTCAGAAATTGTGGTTGAAATAGTCATAAACGCCTTGTGATTGAATATATTCAAGAGTGATATACTATGGATTTTTCAGTTGACTGCACTGATAATAACAATGATTTCAAATATAAGAACTACAGCTTTCTGCAGCTATGCAGCTCCCTTTTCAAATATTTTCATTTATTTTCCTCATCTAAGATTCACATAAAGCATCCAAAACCCAAATAGAATTCTTGAGTAGGTATTCTATTGCTGAAGTTCTTTGACTAAGTCTGTACATTGGATAGTCTTTTCTGAATATGGCAACCTTCAAATGTCTGTATAATACTTACACTGCTCTTAATTTAGTAGCTACACTGAACTAATTATCATGAACATCAAAAGGTTTCCAGAAATACAGTCATTAAGTATTTTTCTTTTTCCCAGCATTAAAAAGCAATTCCTGGCTTTGTTAGCATAAGCTTTCTCTTTAATTGGGTGCTAATGATGGTGCTTTTTCAAAGATTTTCACGGCTAGTACCTTGGGGTAAGTAAATATATAAATAGCTCTGGTAAGCTCAGGGGCTCAGGTAACAGCATCATTATGGAGTGGATATACATTTACAACTAAAAATACTTCCTTAAATTATCGTTGGTGCTTTGTATTTCAAAATGACTCATAACATGACCAAAGTGCTTAATATATGCTGAACCATTAAAGGAAAGTCATTTTCTTACAGCTTCAACCAACCTTTACATAACCATTTACTGAATTCCAGTGATGCTGCTTTTTTTGTTTTCTTTTTGTTTGCAGTGAACACAGAATGGGAAGACTCTTGCTCCAGCAGCCTCTCAAACAACTGGAATGTGAAGAAACAGGATCTCAGAGGAACATTCTTAATACACATTTTGGTTTTCCACATATTTAATTAAAGACTATTTGCTCACTAAACACAACTGATGTTTATTGGTATCTTGAGCTCTACAATTTACATTTCATAGTGCTTTGTATGCAAAGATTCCAGGGAGGTGAGCAAGCTTCTGTCCTTCATGGCTTAAACGCATTGATGATAAGGCTCTTTCTTTTACCTTTTCTTTCTGGCAATGCAAGAGGATATGGAGGAGTGAGGGCTGTCACTGATGACATTTAATCCACAAGGTTTGTCAGTGATGGAGCGCCATAAGCACTGGTCCTACCCTCCCTCAATCTAATGGTAACACAAGCCATTATTCTTTAGGAAACCCATAACAGGCTGCTGTCACCAACCTCCACTGTGCAAAAGTGCTGTCTTACACCAGAGACTGTCTCTATTCCTGTTCTCAAAACATAATGATTTCTGCTTT
The DNA here is from genome assembly GCA_013396695.1 of Sakesphorus luctuosus. Taxonomy (NCBI): domain Eukaryota; kingdom Metazoa; phylum Chordata; class Aves; order Passeriformes; family Thamnophilidae; genus Sakesphorus; species Sakesphorus luctuosus. The sequence goes on from VWZD01006877.1 coordinate 222,312, forward strand.
GAGACTCTGGGAGAAGAACAAATCAAAATGTTATTAATGTGGTTTATGCACTGATCTTAACAGTAGTGACTTTAGTTGGGAAAGCATTACTTTTTAGTACATATTCTTCCCTATAAAAATGCTTCATTTTGTGTAGCAAAACCTTCCCTCAACCAAACAATGAAGAAAAGAAGTAAAAAGTGAGCTGCAATTCAGCCAGTCTACAGACTTCCTAGGTCAAATTTTCATTTATAAATGATTTTTAAATACAAAATTTCTGCCACTCATGTGAAATTGAAACTCTCCATTCTGTAGGTACTCTGACGTTTTGATCTAGACAATAAATTGGTTAGCCCATGAAACAGGAACAAGGGAAAAAGCAAATTAGAAAACTTAATACTGAACAAGTTCCTCTTCAAATTTTGGATCTGTTTAGAGAATTTTAGAGTCTGTAAAATTACTTAACATTTTCTTCATAAATGAAAACCTGAGGTCAATTCTTCTTTTATTTCTCATAAAAAACTTCACTGAAAGGAATAAGGGAACATCTAAAAAGGGTTACTATTTCCTCTTAACACATCACAGGGTGTTCAGCAGTAGGGGAGTACTTGGCATAAACATGGACTAAATTAAGGCAGCCTTCAAAAGACTTTCACTGCACTGTGGTGGAGTCTTGGCATTTCCAAAGTTGCTGCAGAATATTTCCTGTGGTACAGAGTAACAAATGGTCCAAACAGAGTAATAAAGTGTCCAAACTTATACCCACTCTAATGCAAGGGTTTTTTCTGTTTTTACCCCATAAGCCATATAAATCTAGAACATAATTCTTTCAGGTCATTCTCTTAAAATTATTGTGAAACTACTAACAGTGTTACTTCTCAATTCTGAAAATCTCCCCATTATAAAGATTTTATATAGACAAAATTAAAAAAATCACATATTCTAATGATTTTTCTAAGCATATTCATGTTGTGATGTTTTTCTCTTTCAGTGTTGGAACAAAGCAATATTTCATTGTGACTGAAAAAAGATCTACTTCAAAAAAATTGCCCTCTCTCTGAATAAGGTGCAATGATAACAATTTGCCAGACTGAGACCTGAACCTTATTCTTTACAAGAGATAGTTTGCTTACTAGTGTCTTGTGTTTTTAGCTATAGAAATGCATCACCTTCTTTAACAATGCCCTCTGGTCAGCTGTCTTTCTGCACTAGGCATTCTGCTCCAGACAGGTGTGGGGAATATTAATCATGCCAGTGTTTTACCTCCTACTGCCCTGACCTTCATGGGGGAAAGTGAAGATCTCAAAAACAGAATATCTGGAAGAGCAGATTAATTTGGATGAGTCCTTTTTGGTTTGGGCCAGATCCCAAACCAAAATCAATCCAAAGACTATGCTGAAGCCAACAGAATTATGTTATTGAAACCAGTTGAATGTCTTTTACCACAGGAGACTCTGCACACTCAGGAGAAATTTTCTTTTCAGTTGATTATTGGATGCTTGAAATAATAAAAACACTAAAGTAAGTATATCCATATTGTACGTCACTGGTAAAATTTAGATTCAGAGTCGAACTAAAACTGTCATGATTGGCACCTTGCAAATTTGTCTGTATATAAGAATTAATTTGATTCTTGCAGGCTATTTCTCATATAATTTTGCAAGCTACCTTCTTCCTATAATTGCTGGATTTTTTTTGCATCTTACTACTAAACAGTGTGAATATATGAAAATATTCCCTCTCGATTTCTTATTTATAGGGAATGTTCTAAGTACATCAAAAAGCACAAAAATCTGTCTCTAACATTAACAATATAAAAAAACTTATACAATAAACTAAAAAGAAAACAAAACCCACAAGAATCCCCATAAAACCCCTTAAAATTGAAAACAAACTAGTAATGGTCTTGAATGCTGTTCATCATATTTCAGCTTTTGAGACTGGCAATGCAGCTGTTGGTCCCATTTCTCAAATGAAGATACTGAAGCAGGGGTTTGGATTGATCAGGGTGAGATGCTTTTGAAAATCAGCCAAGTGTTTGGGTTCAAAGAGAGAAGGGAACACTAAAAGGTAAAAGCCCTAAGTAAAAACTCAAATTATATTCATCTACCTCTTAGACTCTATCATCATATAATGAGCTAATGCCTCAGAGAAAATTAATCAACCCTTGTCTTTTCAAGGGTGATTGTAGTGACAGGCTCTGTTTTGGAAAGCAACAGACCCTAGCTCCAAACCAGAATGCAGTTCTCCAGGCCATGTAACCCAATGGAAAATCTCAGCAACAGCTGATTAGCTAAGTTTGTGTGAAAGTAATGTAATTTATGCCAGTGTGAATGGTATAACAAATCCTTACAGCTTATTTAACCAAACATGGTACTGGAAGTTGGCAAGAAAGAGAAAAAAATAATTGGAAAATGTATTAATGTTCTCTATCTTTGCCAAGGAATAAATCTTCATGAGACTATGTTGTCAATAATTCATAACTTCCTCCAAAAGCAGCCACAGTTGGGGCAGGAGCAGAACAATGAGCCGGATATCCTATTTGAAGGAATAGCAGTGCCAAAGACAGGAAGTCGATAAAGCTCTGACCAACGGGAGGGGAGAGGGGCTGCATGACCGACCAACTGTAGTTACTTCTCAAGACCGAGGAGCACCTTCCCTCTGGGTCAAGCTCATGTATTGACAAGAGCTAACACTTGCCATCAAAGAGTCTCCAGTGTGCCAGGAGCTCATGGCCCAGGATCAGCTCCCATGCTGCTTGGGAGTAAAAGGAGCAACAGCTTCCACCCTTCCTATCTGATGAGATACTGTCACCAGATCCTGACTCAGCCCTGGTCCTGAAAGCAAGTTTCTCCACTGTTTGCATACAGTGAACAGACCACATTTGCACTTTTTAGGTTCTGCAGATTGTTAGAAGCCAGAATCCTGAGTCAAAGTAAGGCAACTCTTCCAGCAGGGGTGCTTCATCTCTGTAAGATGAGGAGAATTGCAGAAAAATTTGGAAACCAGAAGCACCACAAATCCTCAAGGTCCACATGCTGCCATGGCTGCCACCATGGTGGGCTGACAGCTCTCCAGATACTTGATGGCACAAGGACAAGCTCTGGTCACAGCAGGGGCACAAACACCAGACACATCATTTCACACCATTTCAGTCACTGTTCAACACCCATCCAGAGAATGAGGCAGACACCAGGCAGGCTTTTAAACACAGGCTACAACAATAATGAGCACTTGTCACCATTTTTAATTTGTTTTTCTTTCTGAAGACAAAGGCAATAAGCTTCAAAAAAAAAAGAAATTTTCTAATAAATCATGTTTTTTTCTCCTTCCTCCTTGTCTGGAGAAACTTCCCACAGCTGAACGGGGGAACCAAGACTCTGTATGGAAGGACTGCCAAGGGACACTTAAGAGCAGCAGTGCAGTTTGAACATCCAACTGTATCTAACTCTACACTTCCCTCAAAGTAAAATAAAGTGGTGTTATAGTTTGGGTTTAGAAGAACAAGTGCTTTCCATGCTGTTGTTATACAAATCTTAGTTTGCAATACAGTAGGTTTTCTCAATATTTTTTTTAATATTTTCTAGTAGTAATACTTTTTTTTAATAGTTTTCCTGTGATAACCTACAAATCCAAACAGTCAGTTAGGAAATTTGTGTCCTCTGAAGTGATTTTTCTTTTCATTTGCTTTTGTTTTAAGCACAATTTATCTCGCACGTCTTTGTGTATGCAATAAATAAAAATATTGATCATGCATGTGTTTACTGCAGAGAAACAGCCTCATTTTAATTATTCTGCAAATAATACAACTTTAAATGTAGAAATACAAGCTAGCAGTGTACTCAAGGTTATAAGAAAGGGTAAAAGAAGAGAAGAAACTCTGCTTATGTATACACACTATAACGTTTCTTGCAGCAGTTTGCACTAAAAGAGAGCTCCTGATGGGGCTTTTTAAGAATAAAAGCAATTAACACAAATAACTCCTGACTTTTACATTCTCAAGACCTTAACTCTCTCTTATCAAAAACAATTGAAAAACTCCCCATTAGGTCACAAGACTTAGATGAGACCTCTAATTTTTTTTTTTTTTGTCACCTTTCTACACTGTTATATAGTTATGTTGCTTTGCTGGCAGCAGAGATAAAATGAGAAATTACATGGGTAGGTTTTCTTAGTGTTTAGATTACCTTTTTTATGAACTTTTTACACAGTTGTGAGGTTCAACTCTAACCTTCCTACTAGCGCTTTGAATCAGACCTTTCTTTAATAAGCTTTAGACACTAAGGGAAAATTATTGGAGCCCATTCTAAATTTATTTCACAATCAACTCTGTCAGTGGAAGTCATTATAATTCAGCAATATTGCATTCTGGTAAGATCCTTTTTATTTTTTTTCCCAGAAATACTAGTTGAAATGTAAAAGATACGATTTTTCTTATGCATTCATAACCAAAAAATATTGCAGGTGATGAATAGAGGTAACATAGATTTATTAAAATACTTTGTCTAATGTCTCATAAAACCTTAATATCTCCAAAATTAATTTCAATTGGAATAGTAATAAACACAGTTATAGAAAGTGGAAACTATCCAAACTGCCATAAATATGCATCAGTGATAAATATCAAAGTTTTGATTTGTGGGGAAAAGCATTGAAGATTCAGTTTTCTTTTAAGTTTCTCTGTCAAATTTGGAAAGTATCAGGAAATCTGTGAAAGAAAAAAACGGGTCTAGAGAAATTTGAAATGTGAAAACAAAAAGTGGTACTGTTAAGGAAGTGCAGTCTCATACTTCTGAGTAGGACCAATGTAGATCAAAGCTTGAAAAAAAGGAGAAAGCAGGAAAGCAATTACATCAGAGTGGATCAGGCTGATGGAAATTTTCTGTCACCAAGTGATAGCAACCACTCCTGCCAGGCTGCCTACACCTCCATCGTTTGGACAAAGCCAAGACTAGAGCTGCATAGATGAGCTCTTGTCTGTTTACATGGAGGACGAGCATAGGATCAGACCAAGGGTTCAGCTAATACTGTTCTCTGTGCTTACCTTAGCTTTTGTCCCCTTTTTTGAAGGACATGGAAGGGCAAGCTGGATTTCTTCCTCTTGCTTCCACCTATCTGTTCTTTTAACTAAGTGTGGTGAGGCACAAGTCACAATGATCACTGTACGCTTTATGCTCTAAAGGAAGGTAGTAGCACATCTTTTTCATCCTCAGAAGCCTTCAGTGACTCAGAAAATATAAAAAAAAAATCTAATGCAAGAAAATATAAAGTTGTTAATCTTACTTTTGTTGCCTTTCTCCCAGATAATTTAATTTTCATACTTAATTTTGGAATTTTGTCATTTCAGTATCCCAAATCCAAGCCTTGGAAAGATGAGGTCCCCTCAAGAGAAATGAGTAGGTGCAGCTTGTTCATATAGACAAATTACAAAATTGTCATTTCTTTTTAGTAAGACTAGCAAATGAGGGTTTGTCATTGTCCAGGTTTTGAAATAATATTTTAAGCTGGGGGAAGCAACTAGACAACCAGAATTAAAGATCATACATGGCTGTGACACTCATGCTGTGCATGGACTCCTCCACACACCTTCCGAGGGCTTCCTGCTGCCCTTTTCTGAAACCATTCGCAGAGAGGCTGATTTATACCCTAGGACTACACTAGCAACTACACTCGGCTAAAGAGGCCAGTCTTAAATTGACATTATGACTTTAAATCTTAGCGTGTCCCATGAGACAGACGAGCAACTAACTCCTTCCAGAGTGTGTGCACACCATGGTGGTAACACTGAATTCAGTGGAGCCAGACAGTTCTCAAACCTGAGAAGCTGCAACTATGGTGACCTCTTAATGCTGACAGTCACATATTAGGTCAGTACAGCTCTGCTACTGACCCTTACAACTCTGGTTAGCGCAAGGGTGCAGCCTAAGCGAAGCTTTGGTAGGATATAGGTACATTAACCCATGTGTCCTCATTCTTTAAAGTGTTAGGTACCTATAATAGCTGTGGGCAACCAGGCTGCTGCTCATGCTGCAGAGCTGGACCCAGTGCAGAGACATTTAGTAATACAATAGTATCTACAGTATTAAAATGCCTAGATTTCCTGTCTGTCCAGGCTGTTCTGTGTCTGAAGTGGAGCTTCTGCCTACTCCTCAGCTATTTCTCCAAGACTGGAGGGAGGGCTGCTCACCACCTGGGCAGTGACTTGTCAGGTGTTTCTTCACTTACATCCTCTGACAAACACAGCTGAGCAGGTGGACCCATACATGATGAAAGTCTGCAAAAAATGTGCCTCTGTATGGATCTCTCCTAAACCTTCCTGAGAGAGACAGACCTCTTGTAAGAAGAAGCAACAGTACTTCCAAATTCATAACTTTCTGAGAGCATATATATTTTTAAAGAGATTATCAGAGGTTTTAATGCTGTAGGGACAGGGTGAGGTAACACTTATACTGAGCAGATAATGTGCAGTATGTGATTATGTCCGAGACTTTTGTCTGCATTAAACATACGGAAGCCATTAAAAGATACAGCCTCTATATTTTTAAAAAAGATTGTTTCAAAACTAGCCACTTGAGTTAAAGTCAATAACACTGGAAACCAGTTAGACCAAAGGAACATACACTACTGGAGCTGCCAATTTTGAGGGTACTGAGGCCCATCAGAAAGTGCCTCAGGGCCACTCACAGTGTAGCCCCAGATATGAGCACAGCACACCAGGCTTCAAACCTGTTCCCAAAGTTGGAAACAGCAGCAAGACTATCAACAGAATAATTTGTGGAGGCACTTTCAGTCCTAGATTGCCATCTTGTGGACTGCAATTGCAGAAGAATATTTTTTAAATCTAGGCTTGCCATCCTGTGATCAGTGATGACAAATTTATTGCATTAAAAAAAATTGATTACTTTTTAAGGACTTTTCAATGAATCGTAAGATCAGAGTAAGAATGTTAAGTACTCCTGAAACAATCTGAGAAATTGCAGTTTACAAAAAATCAATAATACCTCATAATAAATATTTCACAGTGCAATGTTTTACCATTACAGGGAAGATTTTTTCTATGTAAGAATTTTCACTTATTTAACCCCTACTATCCACACAGGTGGAAGGATGAAGGGATTGAGAGCAGCCTGTATGAGAGTGACTTAATGGTGCTGATGAGAGGCTCAACATGAGCTGGCCATTTGAACTTGTAGACTGGAAAGCCAATTGTACCCTACGCTGCATCAAAAACAGCGCGGCTGGTAGGTCAAGGGAGGGGATTCTGCCCCTCTGCTGTGCTCTGGGGAGATCCCACCTGCAGTGCTGCATCCAGCTCTGGAGTCCCCAGCACAGGAAATACATGGACCTATTGGAGTAAGTCCACAGGAGAGTCACTAAGATGGCTAGAGGGCTGGAGCACCTCTCCTATGAAGACAGGCTGAAAGAGTTGGGGTAGTTCAGCCTGGAGAAGAAAAGGTTCTGTAGAGAATTTCTATCAGCCTTTCAGTACCTAAAGGGAGCTTATGAGGAAGATGGGGATAAACTTTTGAGAAGGGCCTGTTGTGATAGGACAAAGGCTAATGTTTTAGACTAAAAGAGGGTAGATTTAGATGAGCTGTAGGGAACATTTCTTTTTTCAATGTGGATGAAGAAACTCTGGAACAGGTTGCCCAGGGGGATGATAGATGCTCTGTTCTTGGAAACATTCAAGATCGGGTTGGATGGAGCTTTGAGCAAACTAATCTAGCTGAAGTTGTCCCTGGTCATTGTAGAGGAGTTGGACTATGTCCTTTCCAACCCAAAGTATTCTATAATTCTATTCTAAGATTCTTTGATTAATGGTTTATAAATTCAGACATAAACATTTAATTAAATCTTTCTTCTTGGTGAAGACTTTAGCTAGCAAAACAACTTTAATACAGGAAAACTGCTCACCTATCAAGTTACACAGGTAACTGATTTCTTTAGGGAGGTTAGTGGGGATAAAGTATTGTACTTACTCAATATTTTGATCTGAAATACTTGAATATACCTGCATCCTACTTAAACATATCTTAGAATGTTGATTAAAAAAATCAAAACACAAAACCAAACAGTCTTTGCTCAAGGAAAGATGTGTGTAATAAGGAAAGATTTTAAGGACAATTATCTGGATCAGACAGTACATATCCAATATACATATAAGATGCAGCATTATGTGTATGATTTCCTTGTTTTACCATTGCTATACTTTTGAAATTGCCTGCTTTATAAGCAGACTGCCCTCCTGGACTCTGCTGGGCTTGGAAATCTCAGGCAGTCCGATGATCCCTGCAGCAGGGCACATCTGCAGAATGCAGGTTCATTATGGGGAACGCTGAGCCCTGCTCCCTGCTCTGTCATCTGTTATCAGAGACTATTACATCCAAAGATAAAAGTGAAGAGCATTGTTTTATGTTTTCCAAGACCCTGCAGTATGTGCAGCTCCTTCTTAGCCCTCAAAATGCCAAATTCATTTGAGAACCTAATAAGCCTGTGTTGAAACAGCTCCTTGATCAATAATAACAATATATTGAGAATATATGATATAGAGGGTATCAAACTGGGAAATTATTGAGGACATACTACTTTTCCTTTAACATTCTGCATTTTATTTCAGAGATATAAATAAGAAACAATAACAAGTTTGAAATCTAATCATATAGTAGCAATCCAGTAAAATTCAATTACTATCAACCTGATCCACATTTCATTTGCAGGTTCATTTTCTTAAATGGAAGCTTTCTTTTAATATTTTATACTGTATTGCAGTCATTTTAAACTGTGCATTAAATATATAATATCAGCTAGCTAACTGGAAGAAAGTTCTAGTGCAATTTTCCATAATATTTTATACAATGATCACTCATTCTCAGTTAACTTTGTCTCTTCTGTATTTACACCACCATTTATTTGGTGTAGCAGTACACAGAGAAGATTCTAAGTTAACAAAACCAACTTCTGTTGAAGAAGTTGAAACATTCCAAATGTATTCAATCATTTGTGTTGATAATGAGATAAATTTTAACAGTGAACATTCATTTTGACTTTCCAAGTCAAAGTTATACCTGATTTTCAGAAGCTTTTGAAAAAAGAATCATGAATATCTTGAATGGGCCATGTGTGAAAGATTGTTGTATTTGAATATGTACAACATAAAGCCTCAATGAACATCAGCACACATCTGCAAAGCTTGTGTCTATAATACAGCAGACATGGTACTCTCTAGAGCAAGGAACGTAGTCCTTTATAACAAGGAAGGCAAAGAAATGGGCTGGCTTCCTTCCACCAGGCAATAAGGTGTGGATTTGGCTAAAAAAGGTACTCCCATGCTAACATATTCACACCCCAGAAGAATAATAATCACAGACTACCACTCAGCCATTTTCAAGGTTGCAATCACAGAAGAAATATGCCATAAGCAGGGATAAGATCAAAGAAAAGATCCATCTCTTCTTGATGTTTGCTGTTGCAGTAATCTTTGTCAGTCTTATTGCTTTATCTTTCCTTCAAATTTTGCAGTGTTTCACTATTATCAAATTTCTCGTACAAAAGCATATGAGTAGAAGCAGATGTTGTGCCAACATGTTGTGTGTTGTTTTCACTAGAAAGAGCATACAGGAATAAAACCAATGAGCTCCCACTTGTAGATTGTACTTTCTGTTACTACCCACAGAGACACAGAAAATTCCACTCCTGCCTGATGTTGCAAAGAGAATTATGTAAGGAATCCTGCTGTGGACCACACATAATAATTCCTCAATGAAATAAGTAGGAAAATGAGGGAAGAGTTACTGTTTGCACATGTGCATAGTACTCTGCAAATGTCAAAAGTTTAAACTATTACAAGAAAACAGCTCAGGTGGGGTTTACTCCTTTGGAAAGATATCAAACATCAGTAGAAATGGTTTAGATGTGTGTCTTAGTCACCAACAGCATATATCTGTGCTATTTCACCTTTCAAGCAAGGGCTACACTTCTCCACACTGAAATCAATATGGTTAATGCTAGAGCTGTGTACATGAACAGCTTCCTAGGGCTAACACACTTTATTTGTGCAAGGTATTTTTTTAAATTATTTTAGCACAGAATAGAGCCTGGTACTCAATGGAAGCCATTTTTCAACTATCAAAACAATAGAGATTTCTTGGGAATTTCTCTGTGCACATATTAATCATATTTTGGTTGACATATTTGCTGTAGATACATGCTGAAATTCACTTTAAAATTTCCATTGATTAAAAAAATTAACAGCTGTTTCTCAGAAATCTGTTTTTCTAGAAAGACAAACTTATTCTGCTTCACTTAGTTTAACAAAGCCTCTGTATTTACAAGGCCACTGAACCATCAGTGTGCAGAAGCTGATGGGGCAAAATTTCTTTGCAAACCAGCTTTAGGTTTCAACAATTTCAGAATAGGCTTGAAAAGACATTTCTATACCAGAATACAAAACTTAAAAACCCAAAGGCTCAGATGGATCTACTCTTGTCTGTGAAGGAATGCATTTTTAATCTCTCTGAATATTAAGCCTAGACATTTTTGTACGTACACTCTCTGCCTGTGCAAGTAAATAATCTTGGTGGAAATACACTGATACTTTTAAGCAATGACACAGTATGAGCCTTGCCATTATTACTCACAGGTCTATCACAATATGGGAATTGTCTGTGACCCAAAGATGAAAAGATATTAATTCTGCATGACTCTATATAATCTTTGAACTTTGTTGCTAGACATATTTATGACTCATTTTCATGACTCATTTTCTGGACTTTTCTGGTAGAACAAGATTCTAGATTTCTCTCAATTGCTAGTCACTTCATGGAGAAACAAAGCTAAAGGTATTACTTCCATGATCCTTTTCTGGCCAATAATATGAGCAAGCTGACCAGAGCCCTGTGATTTTTGTCAGCAATGCTATCAGCATTCCCAGAACTAATCACCACAGGCGGCCTTGGTCTGCTCCCACAAACCCTGTTCCTGATGAAGGGAGCAGGTGAAGGATGAGACATAGCTACAGTGACCACAAAAGACTGCATGACACAGCACTGTGTGTTTACAGCAAGGCATGTGTGCTACTGCCAGAGAAACACAGCTGAGACAGAGAAATTCACTGTCCATGGCTCAGTGCTGCTGCAGAAGAAAAGTGTCCTCTGCATTCTGCTCAGGAAGGATGGATACCCCCATTATACACTGCTCTCAAACAACAGTGACTTTGGACAAACAGCGGTGACTTTGGAGGAGTAGCAGTGCCCTAGATGTCTAAAAAAAACATAAAAAAGGAAACACAGGGTGATGCAATATAATTAAACTCTGCCACTTATAAAAGTGGCACACCAGACTTGAAGAAGGATTGAAATGAAAATATCTTACTTTTACGTGAATCTTGTGGTAGTGTTAGTGAAAATGTAATTCTTCTTGTCTGAAAATCCTTGAAGTTTCAAGAAGCTAAGTTCTGCCCTCAGCACTTTTGCATTTGTTTTTCCATAGAAAGAAAATTAATTTCAAAGTCCCAAGTAAACCATCTTTGCAAGGTGAAGAGTGGTTTTGTAAGGTGGAGTGGTTCTTGTAGCCTCGTTAATGTTGTGTGCTGAAGGAATCTGCAACGATATGGTGCTTCTGCCTGGTTTAGGATTCTCAATCCATTAACCCAGGAGAAATGCGTGCTCAGTGTCTAAGCCCAACCATGTGCTCCCTGAGAGCCCCCCCTGAAAGGACACACAGGAGCCACAGGTCAGGGCAGGAACAAAAAGGTGGTTTATTCAGGGGAATAGGTTTATAAAGGACTTGGGGGGATATAAATGCTCCAATAAGGGACAGGGGGGAAGTCTGGCTTCAGGCCAGTAAGAGTAAGGGGATTTACATTGAATGGGAGAGAGTTCCAGATAACAGGAGGTCACTATCTGTGTCCCAACCCCCTGGCCTGGCAGAGGGCTTCTGGGAAGAAGACAGTGACTTTGCAGTTTTACATTCAGTACATTCAAACTACACTAAAAACATCAGTTGTTAAAGTATTCTCAGTGGATGGCTGCTTGTCTTCATCAGCCCATTTCTGGCATGACATTCTCCAAGCCATGTATTGAGAGTGCATTGCTACAGTTTTGCACCCAAAAAATCCGTAGTTCCATGTTAGAATCACATAAATATTTTAAATGAACATATTCAGGATCTCTGAGAAGAGCTGACCATCTGTCAGGAATAAGGAGAAATCCCTCCAGATCTTGTTTTGGACAGGATGCTGTGTTAACCACCTGTCTGTACATATGTCTATAGGGACATTTGGGACCAGCTCAGTGTGACCTCTGTGTTCATTTAGATTTATTTTAACAGGCAATATGTTATGTTAAAACAAAACTGTCCCTGTGGCATCACCCATCAAACAGAATATACACAGCACAAAGAGCAGGCCTTCATGAGGGAAAACACACAATTCTTTTCCAAGTTGTCAATATCCCCGAGTTTTTATTCAAATCATAGCTGGCATTTTCCCTGGGTGAAAGTTGGGTGTAGTTATAAAGGGCATGCTCATTAGAAGGATTAAAACAGGATTTGGGTGGGAAGTTAAATCAAGACTGACATAGGAAGAAACCACAAATTATAATATTCTGCTCATTTCTCGTAGAAAACAGGAACCTCCTGGTTTTAAGATGTGAATGTTAAGATATAAGAAACTTCCCATGAAGAAAGAAGTTTGATAAGGTTTTGGTGACATCTAAACTAGATTTGTAGGACACTTTTGCTCTCCTTTCTTTAAGCCTCCAAAATGTTTCCAGGCACAGTTTTATCAGATTGATAACAAGAATTACAATGTCAAGCTAGAATAAAAAGATTTACCCTTCAACCACACACAGCCTTCCTGTTCAGAGGACTTTTATGAGAGCTCTGCTAATAGCAAACCCATAATAATGAAATAATTTCCTGTTAAAATTACAGTAAAGTGTGCTACACAATGCCATTGTAGCATAAAGATGTTCTAAAGTTTAAACTACTCTATTAATTTCAGGATTAACTCTAATGCTGATAGTGTTATTTTAAATGCCAGTACCATTATTTCACAATTAAAATACTAAGAAATGTGATGAGATTCATTATAAATATTTATATCAATATTATAAATATGGAGAGCATCAGGAACCTGCAAATACTCTTCAAATTAAAGCATTTGTGTTTAATAGATCACATGAAGTGCCTTGCACATAAATAAGTGCAGTTTCAATTGAGTAATTTAGCTTTGATCTTTTGCTTTTTTTTTAATTGTCTTAGTTTGAGGGAAAAACAAAAATGTTTACCAAAAAGCAGAGGAGAGGATTCCTCCACAATAATCACGTCACTCTTTATCAAATTTAAGAAAGGAACTTTAATTAGAAAATGGATATAAGAAGGATAACTGTTCTTAACTACCACATATATATATATATATATGTATATATATATATATATATATNACAGTGTCAGTGTCCCACCTCAGCTGGCTGCGAGATGAATTCTCAGTCTTTTTCCCAACGAGGCAGAGACGAGAGGGGACCACTTACATGAACTCTCTCTCTCTTTGTCCTTTGTCCCAAACGAAGAAGGAAGAAAGATGGGAGTGGAAGAAATGGTGATAGTGACTGCCTTTCTTTATTTTTAACTCCCTGCAAGTGGGGAAAAGTAAAAATGGTTCACATTAGATGTCAAAGTTTAAACCACTATGAAATTTGCAGAAAAAGGGGGTTGAAATATTAATATACAAAAAGAAGAAAAAAAAAACAACCTAACATTATTAAATTGTTTAATGAGTTTCTCTGTTAGGCAGAAAATTACTAAAATTCCAAAAAGTCTGTCAGCCCTCTAAACCTGAGCTGTGAAAGTATTACTATTAGGAAGTTTGTTTCCTAATGTCAAACTTGAAACATCTTGACTGCAACTGAAGCATGTTATTTCTTCTCCTCCACAAAAGTTGTTGCAGAAAAAAAAAACAAACCACTTTTTACATGTTGCTGGCTCACTTTTTTCTTCTCTGAATTAAACACTCTTTCCGTTGAAAATTAAATCTTTCTTGTCTGAAAACAGAGCTGGCTTCACACTGCCCGAGTGCAATCATTAAACAACTTCAGGATGGCCAAGGGATTAGACCCAGCCGGCATGGGTTTAGAAGGGGCAGGTCCTGTCTGACCAAGCTGATCTCTTTTTACGATCAGGTGACCCACCTGGTGGATGAGGGGAAGGCTGTGGATGTGGCCTGTCTAGACTTCAGCAAGGCCTTTGACACTGTCTCCTATAATATACTCCTGGAAAAGCTGGTAGCCCATGGCTTGGACAAGTGTACCCTCTGCTGGATTAGGAGCTGGCTGGAGGGCCTAGCCCAGAGAGTGCTGGTGAACAGAGCTGCATCCAGCTGACAGTAGGTCACTAGGGGTGTTCCCCAGGGGTCTGTGTTGGGTCTAGTCCTGTTTAACAACTTTATTGATGATTTAGATGAGGGGATTGAGTCCATCAGCAGCAAATTTGCTGATGACACCAAGTTGGGAGGGAGTGTCGACCTGCTGGAAGGCAGGAGGGCTCTGCAGAGGGATCTGGATAGACTTGAGAGATGGGCTGATTCCAATGGGATGAAGTTCAANCTGGTGAAGGGACTGGAGCATAAGTCCTAGGGGGAGAGGCTGAGGGAGCTGGGGTTGTTTAGCCTGGAGAAGAGGAGGCTCAGAGGTGACCTCATCACTGTCTAGAACTACCTGAAGGGAAGTTCTAGCCAGGTGGGGGTTGGTCTCTTCTCCCAGGCACTCAGCAACAGGACAAGGGGGAACGGGCTCAAGCTCTGCCAGGGGAAATTTAAGTTGGATATCAGAAAAAAATTCTTTCCAGAGAGAGTCATCAGGCATTGGAATGGGCTGCCCAGAGAGGCGGTGGATTCACCATTTCTGGAGGTTTTTAAACTGAGATTGGACGAGGCACTGAGTTCCATGATCTAGTAAATGGACTGGAGTTGGACCAAGGGTTGGACTTGATGATCTCCGAGGTCTTTTCCAACCCAGTCGATTCTATGATCTGCTCTAGCATGATCTTCCATAGCAGTGGCACAACCTGCTCTCACTGTGGTCTTCACCATGAGCTGCAGGGGAATCTCAGCTCTGGTTCCTGGAGCACCTTCTGCTTCTCATTCTTCACTGGCCTCGGTGTATGCAGGGCTGTTTCTGTCACATATTCTCACTTCTTTCCAGCTGCTGTTGTGCAGCAATTTTAGCCCTTCTTAAATTCCAAAGGCTCTACCACCATCACTGATGGGCTCAGCCTTGTCCAGCACTGGGTCTGACTTGGAGCAGGCTGGCATTGGCTTCACTAGACATGGGGAAAGCCTCTGGAATCTTCTCACAGAAGCCACCACTGTAGATGCTTTATTACCAAAACTTTTCCACTCAAAACCAATGCAGTGGCTTAAGTAAAAGGTTGATCTTAGGCCCCAGAACATTAATTTACAAAACTAGTGTCAAAATTTATGTATTTCATGCAAGGCTGAGGTTCAGTAAGTGACCTTTTTTGATAAAACAAACTTTTTAAAATGGAAAAAGTTATTTAATCCTTAATGCCCTAGATTTACCCTTTGCAGCAAATCTTCCTTGGTGCACAAGTCAGGATTTAATTATGTCCCACCCTAGAGATTCCCATGATCTTCTAAATAGTTAACTTTCATTATTTAGTCTTAGAACGTTATAATCTTTCTCTGCCAAAGGCCTATTGACCTTGCTATTGCCTACATGATCCTTAGACATCACTAGCAGTAAGTCCGCTCTGTGATTTGAGTTACAGTTGAAGGGCACAGCAAACTGCATCTCATTTGTGGACTGCATGAGTGAAACCATGGCAAATAGTAATAAGTTGAGTAAAATTACTTATTTTACATATTACCATATTTTTATACAAGTGTTCCATTATACAAAAAGAGGTATTTCTTTAAAAACATTAATTTACCAAAACAAATGGAACAAAAACCAGTTCTGCTCTGCAAATACAGGCATATTTACTGAATAATAAACTGGTTTAATTACCTTGACATTATTTGTGTGTATTTGTTCTGTTTTATTTTCTGGAAATCAGCATCTTTTCAGACTTGTATTTGTCTGTAGTATGTATTGTTTTAAAAAAGCTAGTACAAGATATCCAACCAAAGAAATACTTTAAAATTTTGTATTGGATACATATTGTCATGTAGTTGTAAATGCCTTAGTGCTAGTCATTAAAAATTAAGACTGCTTCCTTCAGCAGGCCTGTTGGGGTGCACAGAGCAAGATCCAGCTAAACTGGTTCGTGTTCCCTTTCTTAATCTCACATTGTGCAATGATAAAAGTCCCATGCTAAAGATGTGCTCAGTTTGTTCACTTCATTCAGAGGTAACAGTTTCATTTCCTCTCTCACAGTGGAGAGGGGGAAAGAAAATCAGCTAAGGGGAAACCTGAACACAGCTCTTAAAAAGAGGCCACTAAGAAATCTGAAAAGTGAAGGAAGACAGAAAATAGAAGGCAGGGCCAAGTCCTCATCTTCTCCATCTCTAGACAGTTCTTTTTACACCCTTGAGAAAGATTATCAGAAATTAGAAGGAAGGAGCAGATGGAGGGGGAGCAACAAAACACAAAGTAAGCAAGAAAGCAAACAACCTTAACAGAGTAAGAAAGTCAGGTTTCATTTTCTGTTGTCCAAAATTTTTGGTCCATGGCTGTAATTTTTCAGTAATGATATATGAATTTTAGACCAAGCCTTAAATTTGGGCAAAATTCAGCCCATTAAGGTATCTATATCTTACCTCTGAGGGCAAACTATTTAACTAAGGTTGTACCCATTTAGTAAAAATTAGTTATGTTTGTGAAACCTATATAAGCAGTTTATAATTTTAATGTGTTTTCACAATGAGCTGGTCTTAATGAGAAAAAAATTCCACTAGAAAAACTATGCCTAACATAGTTCTCCTATGTCTTTGTAGTATATTTGCACTAAATGAGCAGCTCATAAATCAGAATTAAGTACTCAGATCCCTTAAAGACCATTGTGTTAATTCCGTGCTAATGTTTGATTAAAACTGAGTGTCTCTACTTTTCCAAAATAAGAATTTTTTTTCTCTCTTTTTACTACTACAACGTATATTTTGGGAATAATACTTAACTTGTCACCTTTTTTGCCCAGAGACCTCACAGTATAAATTAACTTACATAGAATATTACAACCTTCATATTTCTATCAGCACATAAAGAAATTAAAATAGAGTTTCAAAACTCTTCGACTACACACACTAAATATTTGTCTTGGTAGTTCCCAAATGCATTCCCAGAATGCCCAGTAGAATATTTCAATCCTGTCATAACATACCCATATAGATCAGATACTGGCAACAGCTAGTACCAGCTGTCAATATAGCAGTAAATAGGTCAGTATCAATTAGTATCTGTTTTATAAAAAAAAAATTTATCTTGTGACTCACATCTGCAGTATAGGACTAAAGATTGGGTAGAGTCAAGGTTTATGCATAGCCAAGAGACTAAGATAATTGTCTGACTATCTGACTAACAGTTATATTGATGTGAAATTTTAGATATAACTATTAAGCTGGTTTTGGTAATAAATTTAATTTTCATTGAAGCATATTCCTTTCAAAAGGGCTATTTTTGGAAGGATTCCTCTTTACAGAATGGATGACTGGTTGGGGTAACAGGAGCCCAAGTTCAGTGTCCACAGGATGAAATGGGACACAGGGTTCACAAGTATCTGTGCTAAGTCAGAAGCTGGGGCCTTAAATGTGAGTCTTACATATTCCATGGAACTGCTCTGCCTACAGCACTATTGACTATTCTTACAAGTAGTTAGAGAACTTAAAATTTAAAAATTTATCATAACAAGACCAGTGATGATGACACAAAATGAAAGCAAATTGAAAATATCCCCCTTTTTGTACTGGGTCTGGCTGGAATGGACTTAACTTTCTTCACAGCAGCTCCTATTGTGTGTGCTGTGTTCTGGATTTGTGCATAAACCAGCATTGATCATGCATCAGTTTTTTGGCTACTCACACAGTACCAAGTCCTCCTGGCTTTCACTCTGCCTCTTCAAGTGAGTAGGCAGGGGCTGGGCAGGAGGCTGGAAGGGAACACAGCCATTACTGTCAACCTGAACTGCCCAAAGGCATATTCTATATTCCCTTGTTATTATCTCGGCCCACAAGTTTTCTCACTTTCACTCTTCCTCTGCCCCCCTGAATCCTACAGGGAGTGACCGAGCAGCTGTGCAGACACTTTACTGCTGGCTGAGGTCAACACACTTTTTCTAACAAAATTCATTGAGAAGCTGAGCTAGTGCTTAAGTGCCAAATCTATCAGGTGATTAAAAAAGAAGACATAATTTTGTCACTAAGGCAGAAATGGGCTCAGTTCAATTCCTAGCTCTGTCCCAGGCTTCTTCTGTGGCCCTCAACAAGTCACTGACTTTCTGCTGTCCTTGGACAAGTCATTGAATTTCCACCAATGGGAGTTTTCTCTTTTTACCAAACTACCTTATTGGCAGAAGCAGCAGCACCAAGCCATGTATTGCTTTTGTCTTGCTCTAGAACTGGTTTCTCTCTTGTTTGCATTCAAATTAACAAGAGGTTATCTTAACAGTCATACATCCTGTGGCTTTAATTTATAGCTGATCCCATGAAGATCAGAAAAGATAATGGTAATTTGATTATGTGTGCTTGAGTGGACTAACATCTACTTCAAAGGGTCCCCATGTTCTCTTGCTGCATACTTGACAGCTAAGCAGGCTCAGCTTCAGCGTTGAAACTGTTTTTTCCCTTTCAAGACTGTTTGTTCTTTAGCTGGTAATTGTACACATATAACTGACATTAAAGAGACTTTCAATATAAGCTAATATGAACTTCAGACTGTCCCCAGTCTGAAGACTTACCCTTTTAGAAAGACAGGTAATAAAACAGACTTGTGTAGTTCATTAGCTACACCTAACCTAACTGAATATATCACTGTCAACTCTAGTAACCTTGGACTCAGAAGACAGTGTCACAATAACTAAGATTAATGAAAATACTGAATGCTAAAATATAAAATAAGACCAGAGTTTTCAAAGCCAAAACTTTTTATTGCTGAGGTGTTAAAATGCTAATGGTTTATTTTTATGCAAGTAGCTTATATGAAGCATAGGAGATTTGATAGACACTTTGAGCAATTGCAGTAATAAGTCAGCAGCATAAGCAGGGTCTCTGGCATACAAGGCTCTGGAGGAGGTGTCATGTGATTATCTGCTGTTGCTATTGTCTTTTACCTTACTTTTTTTTATTCTTACTCTAAACTGAGAATTCTGCTCTCATTTTCTATGCAGCCTGCTTTTCCTTGCCTAGAAATTAGGACTTTTAAAATAACTGCTATTTTACTGGTGTCAAATTCAGTTCTCTTTGCCTTTTTCTTATATTTTTGGTTGACAGACATAATCACTGATAACAACATTCAGTAACAACTCTTAAGTGCTAACAGTTCTTACTTTTGATTAGTGTTTTTCACTCCATTCCAGAAGGTGCTCTGAAAATCAGAAAAAACCTACAATATTGGACTACACATTTTATTTACCTAAAATATCACCATCTTTAATAAACTAGCTTCTTAATGATGGCTTGTATAAACACCACCACAAAAATGTAAAATACTATAAAGTAAATAATAAACAGAATGTGAGAACAAGTAAACAAAAAAGAGAGCAAAAAAACCACAGCATGTTTGCTTTTCTCATCCTGGGAACCATTAATTCTGATGACTTATTCTGGCGTTATTCTCGTGTTTGAATTGGTGGAAAAGGAAGGAAAATAATTCAGACTTAGGAAAATTAGCTAAAAAGTCAGAAGTGACAACACAGCATAGAAGAGACCTTCTGGGTCATCAAGGGCAATGACCTGTTATTGCATGGCTCCTGTCACAAAATTATTAAACTGTTTTGTTTTGGTTTTAATGCCATTGTCTCTATCCTATTGCTTCAATGGTCACATGTCAAATCCATTGCAGGAAGCTTTGCTTGCTTGCTTTGCCCATGTGTTCATACACTGTGTGAATCATGGAGGGGAAACACTGATGCACTGAGCACCTGGATAGGGATTGTCCAAACCTCAGGACATCTGTTCTCATCTGTGTATCGTCTTGTTATATTTTCTGGTTTTGTGATTACTAACAAGTGTTAGTTTGCTGCTATAAGAGTCATTTTCAGTGAAAGAGGAACAGCTGAGGAAGAATAGAGTTTTACAGTAGCATTAAAAATCAGAATTATTATAAAAGAAAAACTTCTAGTAAATAAAGCTGACCCTTTTTTCAAGTGATCTTTCTTCTATGACATTTAAGATAATTATTAAATTAAATGTAATAAAATATTTTTATTATTGTAATTATTATTAAATATTATTTTATTGATTATTTTAATTTAATATGTAATTTAATATAAAATATCATTTATATATAATTTTCCTTATAAAATAGTACATATAAAAGGGCTTAAGCAACGGTACTTTAGGAACACCATTTTAATATTTAATTATTTTAAAATAATGAGTCCTAAGAAAAGAAGACATGACTGCTTTTCTCACAATAAAATTTAAACTAATTTACACTGCTACAACACCTTTGTGAATTCTGCATACTGAAAAATCAGACGACCTTCAGAAAAATGGCTAGCAATATGCAAAATATTGCCAGAAGTTTGAGGAAGGGAATCCTGCTCCTTAACTCAGCACTGGTAAAAAGCCACACCTGGAGTGCTGTGTCCAGTGCTGGGCTCCTTATGGCTACAGTGACATGGACATACTGGAGAGAGTCCAACAAAGGG
>VWZD01006877.1:244411-274830 GCA_013396695.1 Sakesphorus luctuosus
TATAAAATATCATTTATATATAATTTTCCTTATAAAATAGTACATATAAAAGGGCTTAAGCAACGGTACTTTAGGAACACCATTTTAATATTTAATTATTTTAAAATAATGAGTCCTAAGAAAAGAAGACATGACTGCTTTTCTCACAATAAAATTTAAACTAATTTACACTGCTACAACACCTTTGTGAATTCTGCATACTGAAAAATCAGACGACCTTCAGAAAAATGGCTAGCAATATGCAAAATATTGCCAGAAGTTTGAGGAAGGGAATCCTGCTCCTTAACTCAGCACTGGTAAAAAGCCACACCTGGAGTGCTGTGTCCAGTGCTGGGCTCCTTATGGCTACAGTGACGTGGACATACTGGAGAGAGTCCAACAAAGGGTCATAACAATGATTAAGGGACTGGAGCAACTCTCCTTTGAGGAAAGTCTGAGTGATGAAGTTCAACCTGGAGAAAAGAAGGCTCACAGGAATCTTATCAACGTACATGGATACCCAAAGGGAGACTGTAAAGAAGGCAGAACCAGGCTTGTTTCAGTAGTGCCCAGTGACAGGAACAGAGGCAACGGCCACAAACTGAAGTGCAGGAAGCTCCATCTGAACATCAGGAAATGCCTTTTCACTGTGAGGGTGACTGAACGCAGGCTCGGGCTGCCCAGGAGTAAAAGCCATCTGAATGTGATCCTGGGCAACTGGCCCTGGGTCCTGCTTAAGCAGGCGGTTGGACCAGGTATCTCCAGAGGTCCCTGCCTACCTCAACCATTCTGTGATGTTTTTAACAGTTCAACACAGTCCTCCACTTCTCATACCTAAACCCCTCAGTCAATAGACTACAACATAGACTCAGCTTCAAGCTAACAGACTAATCTGTGCACAGTAACATACGATATCCAGGAAATCTTTCACTGTCAGATTATACTTGAAGGATGCATAAGGGCAACATTTTCAGTGTATCACGTGCCTCAAATCTACCCTTCCTTACTTTACACTGCTCATTTCACACAACTAGGGAAGTAAATTGAACAGCAATCATAGACATGATTTGTAAATGTAATGGCCAGCAGAAGAACATAAGAAGTACTTTATAATGGTGCTATGTAAAATGAAAAGAGGTAAAGGCTCAACAGAGCTGTCAACAAAGTTATGAAATATAGCATTATGCTTAGAAGATTTTGAGAAGCCTATTCTGATCCAGATGAATTTGCCTTCTGAGTAAGATCTTAGATTCTCTTGGATGAAAGTATTACTCTTTTCACCAAAACACCACCAAAGTATGTGGGTGAACCATACTGTGTACAGGAAACTACACACATTCTTCGATCCTGCTTAGTATAAAAAACTACCAAAGTTTCATTATCGATTAAAGACCAACTAAGACTGCCCTTTATTTACATACAGCTCAACACTTTTAAGGTAGTTGAAGTATTAAAACAAATAACTAATTACATTCATCATAAATGCGGGAATTTTAAGAGATCTTATAGAATAACAAATCACTTTAAAGATCTTTGATTAAAAAGGGTACAACAGTAACTCACCAGTTTGTGAGTTTCTAGAATACAAGACAAAATATATAAGTACATTTCTTCTTCCAGTCAGACACTACAAAAGCCCTTTTTTTCTACTGGTGAAATCCCCTTTCAGAGGAACATTTTTCATTTTAAAGTCAGGACTTATGTAATCAACAATGCAACCAAGCCCCTTTCTTACTTTTCTCAGCTGGAAAAACGTGTTGACAAATACTAAGTTAGACATTATCAAAGCAAATAAACATCTGTGGGAAAAACCAAACAATTATGCAGTAAATGAGATTAGCTTGGTTCAAAATATTTGATGAAGCTGCATTCAAAAATTGACTTTCCTGTTTCATCAATATCTTACCAGCATCTTTTGTACATTCTCCCCATAATCACCATCTGGCAGAAGTGCAGAGAAGTAGCTTAAATTTCCCTCTAAAATACATAAATTAAGGACTACTGTGTACCTATCATGAACATGGATGTTATAGAAAAGGCATAAAATTTAGATTGCTAGTTATGTTCATGTACAACCCAGCTGCAAGTTTTACTTTCTTTCTGATTATCTTGTAATTTTCTTTTTTACAGAGAACTCTTCCCACTGAAAGGAAAAAAAAGACACTTCTAATACAGAACTTTACTGTTCCCATCTCTGAGCTATTACTTTTTCACCTAAAATCCTGCCACTATTGCTTCTCTCACCATACCCTTGCACTGGCTTCATCTTTAGCAAGACCGGTGGACAATTCTCTAAATACACCCTTTTAAATGACAACACACTTTTAGCACATCTATAGGTCTTGAGAAAGCCCCAAAGTCCTTCATGAGTTCATAGTAAAAATTGCTTATGTTTTTCCTACAGTTCCATATTGATCACTGACAAAAATAACTAATGTCCCTGTAGTTCTCCATCTACTTGAGCATGAGCATCAGGCTCGTATGGCCGTAAAGCAGAATTGCAAAGCAAGATATTTTTATCAAGTAGTCTGAAAAAATGAGCTGTGACAATCTCAAAACCACTGTGACAAATGAAGCCAAAAAATCAATCAAAACAACTCCAATCCTTCACCCTTTTTGCATCATCAATTAGCAACTTTGTTTTCCCAATAAAATGATGGGTACAGATTCTCCTTTGTCCTCCTCATACTTTCCATGTATTTGGACAAGTTTTCTCTGTTTGGGTTTTTTTTGTAAGTACATGGAAATTCCCATCCTCATAAAGCCAAGTATGGAGGACTGAAGGACGCAGTAACTGACCACAGATGAGGAAGATGTGTGAGCTCTCCTAACCTATCTTCTTAGGCCAAAACAAATCTGTTACTTCGGACTGTTGCCAGGGAAGCTGAACAGAGAATACAGTTAGATCTCCTAGGATTCACAAAGTAAGGCCCTTCACAGCGCAGAATGGCTCCAGACAGCTTAGGCAAGACAAAAAATGTGCTAAAATTGAGCTTGATAAGGGAGATGAAAAAACTAGTTATAAATATTTAAAGCACTATATAAAGAGGAGCAAAGACTGGACATAGAAACTATTCACATTACCCCAGACCTCTTTGTACACCCAGACATTAGCCCAGTAATCTGAGACCTCCCAAGTCTGCTGATAGTGGTGAGTTGTAGTGAAGACCTCAAAACAGACCTCAAAACAGATGATCAAAAAATGAGCTGAACTTGGAGGAACTGTGAAAACGAACAGAGGCAGCACAGCAGCAGTGTGACAGTAGGGTAAGATATTTGATATCATTGGGATTAATTCAAAAAAACTTACAGGATATTTGAAATTATTTAAAAAAACCCCCAATCCTTATTCTATCTCCTCTCTCCATGTAGTATAAGCAGAAAATACAATGGGACAACCGCAATCATGGCAGTTAGTTTTTTAACGCCATTGGAACAATTGAAAATGATTGTGAATAATAACTTTAAGTACAGCTGCTGAGGTCTTGTATTTTCCTTCCTGACTGGGAAAGATTTCATAGCAGTTTCTGTGCAGACAGTGAAAGTAAGCTGAATAAGTAGGAAGGTAAAAATTAATTTATAGCCCCTTCCCATCAAATATCAACTCTCAAAAGTTTAATAACAGCTTACCAGTTTCATGCTATTAGAAAATAATATTTTTAAAACTTTCATTAGCTTGATTTTACACTTTTTCTACCTTAGAAATTGTTAAAGGAAATGAATCTTTCAAGGAAGAACTGATAAAATAGATAAGTTGTAACAACTGAATTATACAAAAATGTAAACAAGCTAATCAAAAGGTGCTAAGCAGGATGTGGACAGTAAATGCTTCCTCCATTTACAATTCACTTCTGTGTTTGTGTTACAGATTTGTAGGGGTGAGAAAGTGCTTTTCTTACGCAGAAAATCACCTTTATGCACATGATCTCAAGTCTGAGATTAATTTATTTAATTCCCTTGCAGACATCCTCAAGACAACCTTTCTTTGCTCAGGCTACTGAGCAACTCTCTCATCTTGAACCTCCAAACTTGAGGGTTTTTTAGTTGCTATCTGACTTGCACTGTGTTACCAGCAGCGAAGCTCCAAGTCATTTTCTAACACTACAGAATGTACCCATAGCAGTGCACTCGTGGAAAAAAAAAATCAACAAATAAAAGTGTAAAAAGTTACTAATCTGTCACTTGCAATTACACACAATGAGAGACAGAAAATCCAGAGCTATCCTTTATACTAGCTTTGCAGTGAAAATGCATTCCCAAACCAGCCCACGTGCAGCAAGAACCGAGAAAGCTACTTTTAATGGACTACAAATACTACAAGCAAAAAAGATTGTTTACAAGCAGTAAGTTTTAATAGCAGCATTTTGAAAAGGAAAAACTGAATAATTGTTCTGAGTGTTGATGGTCTGTGTGCATTGCTCCCTCTAGTGTAAAAGCTAAAAAATCACAACAAACATTACCAAAAAATCACTGAGCTTGGTAACAAACTTTTTAAAAACCCATTATTCTCTATCCACATTTTCCCCCTAAATATTTATAACAGAATTTCTCATAATTTGATAATAGAAAAGACATTTACACACAGCTTCAACTGCTGATGCTGATGCTCACAGTTCCATTAACAGGAAATGACATACCAGAACAGAACAGTGAATGTGCAAACTTACACCCTGTGTTTACTACTGTAATGTTCCCCAAGAAATTGGTAAGACAAATTGTGTTTTTTTCTCCCCACTAGAATATTGATTTCCACTCTATGCTACAGTTATTAATCACATCATAGAAGAACCTGGTCTAAAATGCAGTGAAGCACATTCTGATATGCTCATACTAATCTGACTAGGCCCTAGAACTTGGAAATAAAGCAGCTCTAGAGCTCAAACTTCCTTTCCTAAGTAGGTATGAAATCCCTCAAAAGCAAACAAGTCACACTGAAGACAGACAAATTTGGGAAACTAAATTAGACTATTTCAGATTGTTTTAACCCGATCTCAGGAGGCACTGAATGATATTTGGCATCACAAGGGAGTACTGGAATAGCAACAACCACTGCTGCAATTTCCTCTCAGACAATATCTGGGAAGAATTCCTGGAACAGTTCCCATCACATACACAAAAAGTAAAAAAGCCAGCCTTTAATGCCAGTTTAATCAAAAGAAGATACAGTGTGGTTTGTCAGGATGCTCAACAGACTTCTATTAATCAGTAAAGTTTTCCAGGTGAAAATTCTCTTAAGTGCATACAGACACATGTAGGATGAAGGCAGCACATTTTCCTTCTTGGAGAACTGTCTCTGCAGAGAAGAGCCATAAAATGAAACTTGGAAATGCAGGCAAAATTCAAACTAAAGGTTTCACTGAAGATATCATTAAAAAAAAAGTTTCAAAGTAATTAAGTTAATGATCTCTTTTGTTTACAAAAGAAGAGCTTTTTTTCCCCCCTCCAATGTTGCTAGTATCAGAAGCAATTGGGAATGCAGGAAGCCTTCAAACGAATCATTTTATAATTGTATGCATACTTCTTCTGTACTGGTGCTTCATGTTTTACAGATACCAATATTTTTATCATACAAATATAAAATTGTCATCTTCCAACTTATGTTGTAACACATTTTCAGCTTTCCAAGCTCTTAAACAGGAAAAAATAGGCATTTCTCTGTGTGCCAAAATGAGGCTGTAAATCACTACCCAGTTTTATACACACACTAAATTTGAGTATATTTTGCGGAACCAGTCTGAAATAAAACCTGAAGCAGGGCATTTTGTCTGAAGACCCTTATCAGGCAGTCGTAACAGATAACAAATGTTTCTACTGTCTCAATATTGCCCAAATTGAGCTCCATTTCCTTTAAAGAAGAGCATGGCAGATCCTTGGAGTCATTAAACATTAAAGTTCCATTTAAGGCAAACAACCAACTTTTCATTTTATTTTTCTACCTGATGTGGCTGTTACAGCCACAAGAGCAGTGCACCTCAGTGATGGTCCTTCCACAATACCTGCCATCACTGTTCACCTAAAGCTGCATGTACTGTCAACACTGAGAAGACTAATTGCTCAATCATTTACGAAATTTATCGAACTCAACTTTAATTACCAGAGTCTACCAACGCAACTGGTCCCACTAACCAGAATACCTACCATCAAAGGGCTCAGTAATGACGATACTGCCACAAGAGAACAATCAGCTTCTTGACCTAGTGCCTCCATAAGAGCTCAGTCATGGAGTAAGCAAATGGGCACTACAGAAAAATCTCAGGGGCTAAATTCAGGACAAAATTTACAGTTGAGAAAGAAATTTTATTTCAAGCTTCTACGGGGGTATTACAAACAATAGAGAATAAAAACATTAAAAACTATTTAAAAAGTAATTGTCCCTTTAAAATAAAGATTCAAGCAGGTTTAACAATGAAGAATGCTATTCAATGAAGTTTTAAAAAAAAGATTTAAAAAGTATTGGTTTTGCTGTATTTGCTAATCCTTTATAAAAAAGCTGGGCATAAATACTTCGTGCATTCATATGCATTATTTGGTGTTTCATATTATATAACTCGGTACAGTATTTACGATATCACTGCAAAAGAGTTCAAACACAGTGCATTTATAAATAATGGAGCCATTATAAATCACATTGCAAACATACCTTGCCATTTTCATTGTTACAAATTCAGTATCTCAGTGAAGGTAGGAATAAAGTAGCTACAACAATCAATATCTTGACTTTATTTTTTTTCTTTTTAATATAAAAATGCAGTTCTGGAAACCCACCCTCCTTCTTCCCCCTGCCCAAACATAATGCTTTACTTCTTAAAAATAAAAATAAAGTACTAATTCTATATACATCACATGTACCATACAAAAATGTATCCAAAGTTTCTATTGCTACCAAAGTGTTCTAAATTAAAAGTTACATAAATCCCCTCATTGGAAACCAAAGATTACAAGTTACCAAAAAACCAAATTACACACAAACCATCAAGTTATTTTGTACAATTTCCAATACATTTTTCTCCCAAAGCAAGTTGTCTTCTCATGTGCCTGTATAAAAATGCATATCAATATATTTGTCAATTTTATTTTTCATTATAAAGCAAATTAATACATTTTCTACAATAAATAAACACAGGGAGGCACGCATATCAACAAAATTAAAACAATGGGAGATAAATGGGATATGGTTTTGAAAGAAATAATGTGCTTGCAGGCTTTAAGCCATGTTTGTTTAAAACAAAAACAATCAAGTTATTTTGGGCAACAATGGAGTGTTTTTGGTGATTTGCAAGTGATGTACATAGTATAATTTTTATTGATGTCTTTCTCACAAAGTACCCTCCAAAATAATGAAACTTCCTTTCTTAAAATACATATTTGTAATTGTAAATTTACATCAATCTTAAATATGTGGTACTTTGTGCAAAGAGCAACAATTTACACAAACATTCAGAAGTCTTTTTCAGAAGCTACAGACCAAGGAAGAAATGATACAAGCAGCACCATACTGTATATGACTTAGGCAAACATATATTTGATGCCATTTTGATATTAGGCTTTAAGATCCACTAAACACCTTAAGCTGGAAGATGGTGCTTAGGTAGCTTAACCTCAGAAAGAAAAAAAGCAGGGAAACAAAAACCAACTCCCTCCCCAGCAAAATTATAAAAGGAATTAAAGAGCTAGTTCTAAAATCAGAATAAGTTAAGTGTTGAATATACATTTATGTACAATTATGAACACTATGAACAAGACATTTTAACAGGTTTAGTGGAAAATCCTCCAATCTACAACACAATAAAATAATTAATCAATATGGCAATGGTGATTTAGAAGAATTGCTCAACTATTTCAAGTTTGCAGAACTCAGCCACTGAATAAACAATTAAGGGGTTGTATCTTCAATACATTCTTTTAGACAAAGAGGTTCATTAGTAGAGTTCAAGTCTGTGTGGTATTTTTCATGCTTTACTAGAATCTCTTAGTCAATATCACTGAAGTCACTGACTGGTTCTCCATGGACTCTACTCAGGTGATTCATAGCGCGATCAAAAGCAATTCTTACTGCTTTTCGTATGCTTGAGTTACGTCCTTCCATCATTTTTAACTTGTCTATGGTCTCATCTATCCCAAGGGGAACCATTTTGGATTTGGGAAGCCACTGCCTGTAAAAAATGGTAAAAGAAATCTGTTAAATACAAATTAAAATGAAGACATTTGTCCAGAAATGTCAGGGCTACTGTTCTGTGTTGCTCATAACAGCAGTCTTAAACAAAATGATAAAATACCTTTTAAGATAGTACTTACTTGCCTTAAATATTTAGAGAACATGAAATATTAAGAAAGTCTCTTCCACAAAACAGAGAATACATTCCAATTCAATGATAGGTATTTAATGATTAAGCATCAACTGAGAAAATTAGCCTAAAATATTGTTGCAATTTAAGAATAGGCAGCAGCAGCTAACAACGGACATAGCTTAAGATTCACCTGACACAGTACTGTTTCTCCTCATTCTTTCATTTCCATTATTACAGGGAATTTTCAGATGATGAATTTTTGCCTTACAATTAAGACATCTCAATTTGGTCTTTATGGGAAAAGCTAAACTGGCAAGGAGTTTCTGCTTATCATGCTTTTACCCTGCATTATGAAATCCCACTAACTCCATATTCAGGGTACTTTTCTGTTCTAAGCTCCATAAACATCTTGAAATTCTTGGCATAAAGGAGTGATAAGAGAAAAAGCTCTTCTACTTAAGGAAAAAGCATTCTGAATATTTACTTTAAAAGTATAAATTAAATTTACTTCATTTTCATAGATGTTTATTGTAATCCTGTCTTCTTAAGTTACAGACATCAAGGAAAACAAAAATTAGGTAAATTACTGAATATCTGTTTAAAACGTGTTACTGTAGTTTGCAATCCCAAACCTACAAAAGGCAGAAACCCTCCTGTTTAAAAATGCCAGTTTGGGAGAGCATTTGCAGCTGAACCAACTGGAAATCAGTAAAGTCTGACATAAAACATTTTATTTGAATATTTTTTAAATGAGTAAAATTGGCTATAGAAATATTTTTTACTTAAAGCACTCTAAACTACAGCCCCATTGTACTGAGCACAGACACTGAAACAAAATGTGGAGAGTCAGCACAAGGACACAGACAGAACAGTATGATAACAGCATGAAAAACAGCAGTCTAACCGTTATCAGCTTTAATAAGGTATTTTTAACAGAAAGCTTGCCAAGTTCTCCAGGTACAAGCAGTGAAGAAGAACAAATACAACTATCTGAAAATACATAGGTTACAGACACTGCTATCACAGACTGAAGGTGACATACACCCTATAAATAAATGAACATCACAGAGAGGGGTTCAGGACTATAAGAGACACAACAGAGGAAGAGTTATGAGTGTGAAAATACTCAATCTAAAAGAACCATTACCAAAAATGTTGGTGGGGTGATGGTGAAAGGGATGAGAGCAAAGGGACTGGAAAAAGTATTGAGTCTTTTCCTGCCATCTATGCAGAGTATCCATTACAGACAACTTTGCACAATATCTGCACAATTTAGGACCACCTGCATATATGTATATATGGTGATGAATCAGAAAGGTTTAAGCTTCAGAGGACTCCCCAGATCAAGAAACAATCACAGCAATTATTAAGAAAGTGGCAAGGAAGAACATGCATTACACTTGTGATACCAAGAAGAGAGAAAATAGAGAAGCAGAATGATGAGTATATTCAAATGCAGATGTTCTCTATAAACAAAAGCAGAAGAATGCAGGATCTCAGGGAATCCTCTGCAACAGAACAATAATGATCATGAAGAAGTACCAGTTAGTTAAGAAAATAATTGAAGAACAGAGAGATTATGCTAAAGGATGTAAGGGGACAGAGGAGCAAACATCAGCTACAGAGTTTAGTTAGGAATTTATTTAGGTGATAGTGCAGTAGCATAGAGTGAGTCAGGAGAATGGCAGCATCACTAGACATCACATATAATTGCTAAAGGGGAAACTGAACCTGAAAGTAAGCAAAATCAAGAGAAAAACTAAGACATGAAAATATTTACAGATAGCCTGACATGTATGGTAACCCAGAGAGAAAAGGGATTATGAAGAACACAGAAAATAAATACATAGTTTGATGAAAACCAGATGAGAAGCTTTCACGTCTAGCAAAAAAAAAACCCTAAAACAACCCTAAGAAAGAAAAATACACCAAAAAACCCTAGCCACCTTCCCGGCCTCCACCTCCAAAAGAAACAACACACCAAAACAAAAGACCACGGGGGAGGGTATTTTATTGCATGAATTATCCCCCTTCAGGCTCCACACAGCATACTGCTGATACTGAAATAAATGAAAAAAGGGAAGGTTTCCTGAAAAAATTTAGAAAGGGTTAAGAACTTCAAGTGAAACTATTAATAAAGAATTATAAAAATATTAATAAAATTAACTAAACTGAAGTTACAAATTCAAAGAAAACATCCTTGAGCAGACTCGGGGGGGAAAGTATTGTTATTCAGAAAGCAGTAATGAAGGAACATATCTATAAATGTTAGAATATTAACTTTAAAAAATCTGTTTAGCCAAAGAAGCAATTTTATCAGGTCAATAAATGAAACCAGCTTGTACTCAAAATCAAAAAACTATTTAATGACTTATATTATTTTCTTCCAAACTGACTACAAAAAGATACCTTTCAGTCATGATATGCCTTGGTCCAAAAATAGACTCAAATATGAAATTTTAACATTAGTTTATAGTTTCATAAAAATTATTTCCATGCAAAGATAATGTTTCAATTTTCTTCTAGAGTAAAGGTTCAGGTTCTTAAAATTTTAAATCACTGCATCAAACAATACATTTTAATAACATACCAACTTCTTTTATTGTCAAAAAATAGTACTAGGAATAGTTTCTCGTCTGATTTGGTCTGCATTTGTTCTCCAATTTTCAGTACATCCAAAGGTGGCACTGGTATAGTAACACCGTTGTGATGGCCAGCAACACGAGGCATCTTAGGGTCAATAATCTGTAAGACAGAAGAAAGGACAGTTCATAATATTTAAAACTACACAATCTATTTTAACAAGGTATTACAAATAAAGTTAAGGAGAAAGAATCATAAATTAAACAGCCACTGCATATAAACTGACTTTGTGTTATACACAACTTTTTGACACAAGTTGAACAGGCATGGTGGAGGCATAGTGGCAGATTTAACTGAAAACACTGAAAAAAGCGGTTTTACCCATATCAGTTCTTCTTAACGTCCCATCTGAATTCCACTTAGTACAACTTTGAGACTAACAAGCAGGTTTCAGAATAGAACCAGGATTTCTAAAAGCCATAACTGACCTCAAATTTGGGAGTTTGAATTTCATATATCTTAAGGAAACAACGTATGTTAAGGTGTAAGTATTTCTGCAAAATACAAGCTTCATGCTCACATCTGGAGCAAAAAATTTTTAAAAAAAGCCACCAAAAAACAACAAACAAAAAGATTGCACCACATTGCATATCCAATTTAATGACTCAGTCTTCAGCAAAACATGCAGTTACATCACAAATTCTTCCTCAACATAAGTTTAGGGAGGAGGGAATATGCTGCTAACATTAAAGTAATCATGTTGATGGAAAAACTTTGTAAGCCGATCATAGCATTACGAAATGTTCAGCTTCCACCAAAGAAGGGTTATGTTACTCCATGCCTGCTCTACCCATCTCCTACTCTACAAATTCCTGTTGGTTTTTCAGCATCCACACTGGCGCCAATCATAATCCACAGTAAACTGATTATATGAACTAAATGAACAGAAAGATATCACTGTGGGGAGCTTGTAGAAATCAGAAGAACTTTCTCCTCTTGACTGAGGTTTAATTCCTCAATGAACTCATTCCACTCTCAGAAACATCAGTGCTGACATAAAGGAAAGGGCAGAAAAGGAGCCCTTTGGTCTTGATCAGCTTAAATTTAGTGGCAACACCATTCAGGAGACAATCAAATAATCAAATTTTCAGCATCTGACTGAGGAGTGTTTGAGTCATCCAGTGAGGGCACTTCAACTAAAGTGCTCTGAATGTCACCTCCAGAGGTTTTCACCTGAGTGTATGACTACATTTCCTGATGTCCTCAGCCTACATACATTAGAACAGTCATGATTGTCCAGTCAAGTATACAAACCAAGTCAAAGTGTATGGTTGCTATAACCCCCAAATGCCTGAAGCCAAATACTTAAACAAAATTTTCTCTGCAAGCTCTGATGTAAGAACTGTGTATCTTTCTCCTGTAAAAACTTGAGCACGACAGCTTTAGTTTCCAGTACATCATTCACAGCTGGCTTGAGCCAGTTTATTCCAACTCTACAAGTGTTTTGTTTCTTTACTGAACTATAGAATTAAGAGTATTTTTATATTCATTTTGCACCAGAAATATAATTCCAGCACTAACAAGATGTCTATCAAATACTTACTCAATTGATCCCTTAAATAATACATAATGCAGAAACAAAGACGACTGGGATGAGTGTGCTGGTTTAAGATGGGATACAGGTAATTTTCTTCACAGTAGGTAGCATGAGGCTACCTTTTGGATTTGTGCTGAATACAAGGTTGATAAAACAGAGATCTTTTTGTTATTACTGAGCAGTGCTTACACAGAGCCAAGGCTTTTTCTGCTTCTCACACTACTCCACCTGTGAGGAGGTTGGGGGTGCACAAGGAGTTGAGAAGGGACACAGCCAGGACAGCGGAGACCAACAGACCTAAAGGATATTCCATACCATATGGCATATCATGCTCAGTATATAAAGATGGGAGAAGAAAGAGAAAGATGGGGACATTCAGAGTGATGATGTTTGTCTTCCCAAGTAATCCTAATATGTGATGGAGCTCTGCTTTCCTAGGGATGACTGAACACCTGCCTGCCCATGCGAATTGGTGAATGCCTTGTTTTGCTTTGCTTCTTTGGCTTTGGCTTTACCTATTAAACTATCTTTATCTCAATCCATGAACTTTCTCACTTTCACAATGCACAATTAAGCAGGCAGAATAAGCCACCTTTACTCAATCTAAATGGGAAATGGTCAAATAAGTCATGGTCAAGTAAGTTCATGCATTGTGTTTTCAGACCAGAAACAGTATCCTTACTAGTGTACTCATGGGAAGCTGTGTACTTACCAGAGCGGGGTAAGAGGGATATCCACTGCATTTGGCCCATACTACTTTTAGAGGCTCAAGAACAGATGTTGCAGCATCAGTTGAAATCCACATACTGCTGTGCCCAACTTCTAAAACCAAATGAATATAAAATTAAAATGTTCCAGAACAAAACTTCAGACAAATCTTCTGCAGTTCTTGGTTTCTTCAAACAGCTCATGATCATTAGAATCCAAATACCAATACCACCTTTCACACACATACCAATAAAAAGCAGACAGTATTCATAACAGCTTTTTACATGATACTAGTACTTTAATCTAAGCCTATAGATAAGGAACAAGAGTTTAGACACTTCTAGAAACAGCATATCTTAAAACATCTTAGTTCTTAGGAAGCATTTGCCAAATTCTAATAATCTTTTCCCTTTGATAAAGATAGAAAAATATAAAATTACAGTACTCCATATAACCATTTTCTTTTAAAACTATGATCCTGTCAAAGAGGTGATGCAAGTTGCATAGTATGTTTCCAAAGTGCTGGATATCCATAGGGAGATAAGCACTTGATAACTTAAAAATGCTTGTCTGGTACACCTGTCTATTCTTATGCATAAGTTCTAACCTGCATTTTAATTTCTATTTACTTTTAAAAGGCCCTCTTGGTCTCTCTGCCCTGCCCTTTCCTGCAGCAAAGTTCAAAAAGATTAAGAGGGTTCCAGGAAGCAGCTGCTCCTAGTGTTTTATTTCTTGTCATGACGCAGCATAACAGACAACTCAGTTTATGTTACTGCACACTTATACCAGAATCCTTCATTTTCTTCTCTGTTGCTCACCACAGGACTGAAGCCTGAGACAGGTTTAAGCCTTTCAGCTGACCAAAACCACAAGTGGCTCCCTAGACACAGAGGGACACAGTCAAGAGGCTGGGCAGAAGACAGTGAGTTATACCCTCAAGATGGAACTGAGTGCGGTTATCAAAGGGGAGAAGGTTATGAAAGATCATATGCTGTAAAGATGTGGTGGCACTTCCTGTACAGGGAAATGTGGTACCAAAATACAGTTCAGTGGTTGCAGTTGCTTTTTCTCTTAGCAGTAAGGCAATGCTTGATAGAAATAGCTCTTTACTTGTCAAATAATTTATTCCTCAATTCTCCTCAATCTACTCCCATTTAAAATGGGCATTGCTTATTTATAATGAAAGGTGGCATGCAGATGCATGTTCTACCTCAACATTACAAAAATACTTTTTAAGAACAAGTGTTTAAAGTGATGACTTAAAAAAGAACTGGTTCAATCTTCTCCACAACAAGTAGCTGTTTCTCTGCTCTATTAGTAACAGTTTATAAAGTATTCACATGCCAGTTAGAAAAAGCCATAACTGTTTAGATCAATGCATCCCTCACTCACAGACTATTTTGAAAAATAGAGATGTAGAACTGTACGGTACATAAAAACAGTACAAAATACTCTTCTTCAGGACAGCTAACAAGAAAAAACTACGCTATTTTCAATTGCAAATAAAATGGTATTTTAACGCTGAGTAGGAGGTCATACACAATCTGACAGGACGCATACAGCCAGACTCAGAGATTTCTCAGGTGTGCACAGTAAGAATCTCGTAATTTTTCCCAGTCAGAATTTATTCCATGTGGTAATAGAAGGTTAGTACTCTCGTGCACATGATTACTAGTTTTCTTTTACAACATCGGTAAAAGAAACCTCATCTTTTCTTTTTCTTTCAAACCCTCTTTTAAATTTCCTCAAGCTATGAGAGGAAAATCAGAACAAAATCAGTATCAGGTATTATTCTTCTAAGTGTCTTTAAACAATCAAAAGCAGAAACTAGCAGTTTCTGCAACAGTATTAACAATATTTCAGAATGCGTCATGTATTTAAGCAGTGAAAATAAGAATTTTAGAATCTGTCAAATAAATGGACAAAATTATGGTTATTCAGTACTATTAAGAACACAAGTATTTATAGTTACCAGCTGCAATTCTTGCTGCTTTGGCATAGTTTCCATTTTCAATACATGATATCAATTCACTTCGGTCTTCCAGTGTGTGTCTCCGTATCAGGGCAGGTTTACCTTTACCACACTTCGGCAGGCTGAAACTACGAAAGTATGAATATTAAAACCATTACTTGATAATTAACATTGTTCACTATGAATCAAAACTTTGAAAAATAATTTAAATTTCATCAGGACAGAGTAAAATCAGAGCAGAAAGTCCTAAAAAATGTTATGTAACAAATATAAACAACAATGTAAAAGCCAACCCCCTGATTATTTTCATGCACAGAATTGCCTGGTTATCAGCAAAAGAAAATGGTATGCAACTGCACCTCAACTGCTGTACAGGTTGAGAGATGGGCACATGACAGAAGCTGTTCTATCTTCCAGTGTTACAGTGGATACTGGGCAAATGGAAACATGTTCCCTCTGCTCCAACAGTTCTACTACATAGGAAACACAACTATTGTCTCTTTATTTTTTCACTACAAATTCAAGTCTTTTGAATGGTAAAATGTCTATATACAAAATAGTAAAATTTCTCCTCTGAATACTTGAATTTCCTTTAAGAAATAACAGAACTTGAACAGCAGTTATACTGGTAATTTGATCTAAAATATCACATTTAAAAGAGATGCAATGCTAAATTGTCTTTGTCTCTCTTCTGAAAGCCTGTTTGACATGACTGCATTAATACCATTCCTTTAATTGGAACAAATGATTAAAGCCTTCTTTTTTTCTCTGAACACATTCATCCTATCCTCTTTTGTATGACCCATCCTCATAGTCCAGGACTGGAGACAGCTACCTTTTACCCAGAGATTAGTGTTCCTTTGGAACATACACTATTGGTGATGGAGATATATTTATCAATGGTGGTAGACGTGACCACTCTGAGAGTCCTGTCTTTCAATAACAGACTTCAGAGAGAGAAAGTCAGTAGTTGGCATACAGGTGCCATCATCACTGCAGTAACTAGCCAGTAATGAGCAAGTCAACCACAGACTGATGACCTACAGTTCCAAAGCTATTGAATTTACGTTTCCTGTGTACAAGACTGCTTTGTCAATTGCTTTTCTGGTCCCCTCACCAAAATAAACACACCTATTTGTAGTGTTCAGGATTAGGAAGGTAATTAAAGCAAGATACTATATGCACAAAATGTATATGCATCTATACTGAGAAAGAGAAGCATAGTCAGTTATAAGGTTGAACTGCCTGGATATGCAATAACCTGAATTCAACAAAAGAATATCAGCAATGTTTCAAGATGTCTCAGATATGACACACAACTGAGAAAACTGAAATGTACATTATTTCAAAACTTATGCAATGCATTCCATGCATTCCAATGTGGGTCACAAGCAATATATAAAACTGATATTTTGAGTCTCATATTTATATTTCAGATTTTCAGTTTTACCTTGAGTTACACAACAGACTGTTACTAGACGAAATACTAGATTCTGATGCACAGCGGCGACGAGGTTCAACTTTTCTTCCTGGAGTATCATCTAATGCTCTCTCTTTACTTTCATCTCCAAATCCATTTGACAGACCTACAGCATAACATAAAAAAAAATCCCTGCATCAAACTGGAAACTGCACCACTTTCATTAATAATTTTTTGTATTCACACAATGTATCATTATTGTTCTGTACTTCAAGTATTTTGGTGTAACGAAAAAGAACATGAATATTAACAAAATATTTTATTTCAAAACACAGTATTATAAATAGAAGGTTCCTGTTGTCCAGATTTTAAAGGCAGGAGGAACATTTAGCTAATGTAAAAAAACGCCAAAAACCAACAAAGTAAAGATTATAATATGGGAAATGACAAATAAGAGTATCAAATCAGTCTTTGTATGTAATGTTTTCAACTATTAAGACAGTCAGGCTGCAGAAGCTGAATAGAAAAAAAACTCAAGAAAATAAAATGTTACAAAGCAGGCAGAATTACCAGGGTAAGACAAGACCCATTTGAATAAAATTATACAGTCATTAAGCCAAGAAATATTGAAAATCCTTTTCAAACACTGGAAGTAAAGACTGGTATGGATTTCCTCACAATGCTGTCTAGTTCTTCCTGGAAGTCTTTCCATTTTAGTGAATTCAGACTGACATGATAATTTCTGTTTTCTGTGACCAACAATCAATAATACACATGTTGCTGTTTTTAACTAGCCTTTCCCTGGCACAAGTTTATATACATCCAAGGATATTACATTTTAATTCCATGATTGTAATGAAAGCTACTGATTTGATGGGATGCTGTCAATCAATCCTGCCCTGGGTTTGCTAATTCACAAACAGCATAGTTCTTATTAAGCCGTTTTTGTACTAGATTAAAGAAACAAAAAGAATTTTAAGATAGCAGTCTGAAGACTTTCCAGAATGTGCGTGGAGGTGTGTGTGGGTGCGGACACTAGAACTAAAAAGCGAAGAATCCAACACAGACTCTAGATTACCATCAGAAATGCACTGGTTAAAGGCAATGGTACCAGCCTGCAGTCAGCTACTGCAAACTGTAGGCTACAAAGAGAACAAAACTTTTAACACAAATTCAATTCTGAGCATGCCTCTCACAATGCAAGAGTGAGCTACCCCCATCCCAGCCGTCCTACTACTACCAAAATCTTGAAGGTCCTCATGATCTTTGTGCATTCATACATAGGCACATAAGGTTATGTAACTTCATGTGCCTCTCCACAGAGCATTGCAGGATAAAACAATTATGAAGGAATTTCCTCTATTAAGTTTAATCCTTCCAGTCTGTTTGCTACAAAGATCTCCAGAAAGAAGGCTGACAACTAAGAAACTTGAGGTTAGCAAGATACTTTGTGTAATCCAGCAACTTAGGGGATTTTGCCCTCCACCCCAGGAGACCTTCCATTTGGATTATCAACACAATTTTAGATTTTTTAAGAGAAAAAGGAGAATTTACTCAATATTCTCAAAAATTTACAGGTAAGCATTCTCTTTCATTGTCCCTTAATTTGCAATGAAAACATTAACTCAAGAGTCTGGTTTGAAACTCCTGTATTTGCCTTTGATTTCTTACAGAAGAAAAATTATAAAGGTAGTATTGTCCTGAGTGTCAAGCACCAAGCTACATGCTACTCATCAACCTTGTTTTCACTATCAGAAATTCAGTAAAAAATGCTGGAGATTAAGGAGTTCAGTCCTAGACTATGTGGAGACTTGCCAAAAGAGTATGCTTTATGAAAAAGTTTAAAAGCCCCTATACACTATGACAGTACACTTTACACAGCACGTGAAATGAAAAGCTGAAAAAAACCCATTTTGCGAAGGAAATCTGTTAGGTCTCTGCAAATAACTATTTTTTATTCTTCAATATCCTGTCAGATTTATTTTTCAAGTAAGGGGTATGAACTTTTTTGTTTTAATCCTGCCACAAGCTGAAGACACATTACTCAAGTTATCATTCAGGCATCTAGCTAATGTGAATCAGCTATAAGCAGAAACAAATCAAATCACAGACTGAATTGTGAACTTAAAGACAGATCATTAATGCTATGAGAACGAGAGCACAGTTCAGTTTCCCAATGAATTGTGAAAATGGAAGGAAATACCTGGTTTATGCTTGTAAGAGCATGTTTAACCATTTATAAGCTAAGTAGGACTTACGTACTTATCTCTACATATACTAGCTCTGTATGTATATGTAGACCTAGAACAAAAAGGTTTCATATTTTTTATTACTTCAATCAGTTTAGGACTGTGCTGTCACCAGAATGGACATTTTACTGCTCTCAGTCCCTTGCAATGGTGTCTTCTCATTGTCACCATGTGAGTCCCGAAAAATAAGTGGTCATGGTAACGAACTAGTTTTCAGCAATGCACTAGACAAAGAAACCATGTGATCGTCTGATTGCTGATATTGAGAAAGAAAGGATGCAGCAGAAATGTGCAACTGTAGCAATGGAGACAGTTCTCCACAGTGGCAGTCCAGTCTTATTCTAGTTCAAACATAACCTGTGAGTTTAATGACTCATTTAATTCATTTAAGATTACAATAAAAAAAGTCTTATCAATCTGTAGAAGGGTTACTAGGGGCAGTATCCTGGTTTCAGCTGGGATAGAGCAAATTTTGTTCCTAGTACCTGGTACAGTGGTGTATTTTGATTTAGTATGAGGATAATGTTGATAACACACTGATGTTTTGGCTGTTGCTAAGTAGTGCTGACCCTAAGTCAATGTCTTTTCAGTGTCCCATGCTCTGCCAGTGAGGAGCTGCACAAGAAGCTTGGAGGAAGCATAGCCAGGATAGCTGATCTGAACTGGCCAAAGGGATGTTCTGTACCATGAAGTGTCATGTCCAGTATATGAATTAGGGGGAATTGGCTGGGAGGGGCTGATCACTGCTGTGGAATCGGGCTGGGCCATCTGGGCATTGATCAGTGGATGGTGAGCAACTGTACTGTGCATTACTTTTCTCTCTTGGGTTTTATTCCTCTTTTTCCTATTATTATTACTATTATAATTAACTGTGTTTCAATTATTAAATTACTCTTATTTCAATCATTGGGTTCTATCTTTTTCTGATTCCCTTCCCCACCCCACTGGGGGAGGGAGAAGTGGGGAAATGAGTGCCTGGGTGGTAGTTGGTTGCCAGCTAGGGGTATACTATGATGAGCAGGGAAAAAGACCTCCAAAATTTCTGACAAATAAGGAATACTAAAGTGCAAAAGAATTTGGAGCCTCTCAGACATATTTCTCTCTTGCTTGTGGAAGTGTGAAAAACAAAGAATACGTAAGGTTATCAGCAAGAGTAATTTTCCTGAGTATCAAGCCCAAATGAGAAGAGCTTACACAATTAATGAAACTCAAGTTTATCCAGTTCACGTTTCAGAAATTTTAAGGAACAGGCATTATTTTAGGAAAGGAAGATCTCAGTGCTTAGTTAAAACAAAACACACTCATATCTAGTCACAGATGCAGCAATTCCCAAGTGACCTTGTAGCCCAGGCAATAAAATCTAAATGCTTTATGGTAGTTGCACTGATGTGCAAAAAGAATCAGATCTACTACCTTTATATGCTATAGCTTGGAATTCAGCTTCTTTTAGATTACAAAACTCTTTTCTCCCATGAATGATGAAACATTCCATGTCCTGCAGCTGCTAGAATAAGTGAGATTAGAGAAGATCTCCGTTTCCTTTAAAGAATTTGCATTTTATTGAATCAGTAGATATTGCTAATAAGGTCAAACAAAGAAAATCCCTGGGAGAAGTAACTCATCTTGCTTGCAACTTTCTAAAAGCTCGTGATTCTGTTTGACCAAATGAGTCTTCTCTATAGTCACAGAGAGAAACTTTATGTCAGGTACTGAACTTCATACTTCCTCAGCAACACCACTGACTGACAACAACTCCCTCTCATAAAAAGTCCTAAAGATCAAACTAAAAACCTTTCATTAGAGGATAATTACTTTTTTTTCCTTTTCCCCTCTGTTCCTAAGTTTCTTCAAAAAATCAGTCCCCTTTCAGAGGCAGAGCTCAACTTTTTTCAATTAAAAAAGGAGGAATTCACAAATAAAGAAGTCCTCTATCAATCTTAAACGTAGAGTTACTGCCATTTCTAATCATCAGCTCAACTTCAATTTACATGGAAAATTTGCTGCCTTGTCAATCACTGCATATTACACAACCATTTCAAAAATAAAGAAATGCTGACTAAGAAAAAAAAAGTAAGGCATAGATGATCAGCTTCATACTTCTCCACAGGTCTCTCACTGTGCTGAAAACTTTATCAGGAAAAGTTTTAACTTTTCCTCAACAGTAGCAGGTTGTTCTTAAACTGCAGTTAAAATCTTCACTGACTTCCTACATCAAGCAAGTTAAAATCTTGTAGTCCATACCAAATTAATGGAAGCAGAACAGTGTAATTCCCAAAAGACAGAAGAAGTTTGGAAAAAAAGATGGAAGAACAAAACTCAGGGTAGACCAAGGAGCAGCAAAACAAGCTCCATGAATTTACAGAACGCTGCCACAGAATACAGAATTGTGCTTTTCAGATTGTAATCACATCTTACAGTTCTGCTGAAGCAAAAATAAAGAAGCCAAACCTGTACAAAATTATTCTAAAGCAATTAAAACTTTATTACGCTTAATACAAAACCAAAGATAACCAAAAGTAAGAAGTGATGCACTAAAACTAGAACTGAACAGCTGAGATGCAACCACTGAAAAAATTGTGAGCATTCATAACAATGACTGCACACAATGCACCAGCATTTACATAACACTACTTAGGTTCATCTTATCAAGTAAGGACTAATCAAGTCCTGACTTGTGCACTTACCCAGAACCAGTGGCATTAGTCTTCATTAAAATACATATATGCATTGAAGGAAAATGTGCATTTTATTAAAATAAACTTTTTTTTTAATATATTTCACTTCTCCAAGGAAGATGACACTGTTTTTTGGGGGAAGGGAAGAGGATGGATATGTAGCATTCTTAACTAATCTATTCTCACTGAACATATTCTGGGCAATAAGAAGGCTGGGACTGGTAAAAATCAGCGACCAATCTGTGTCACATATACTACAACACGTACAACTTTGTAACTTACGGAAATGGGGCAATATATTGAATGAAGAGCATAGTTTCATATATGTCAAAGACTTCCTCCAAGAGTGTTCATTTCTATTTGTTTTTTTGTTTTAAGGATGGCTGGTGTCTCCAACATGATCCAAAATAATTACTTCAAATGTAATTGTCTTTCTGTGTTCCAAAAGGATCATTTAATTGAATTCCATTCCATGTTGAGGACAATAGAAAATAATTAGGATCCAAAGAGATTAATACCCAGCATGATATTAGTTAATATGAGAACCTGGAAGACAGTGAAAAAGCCATTAAGTCTCTCTGAAAGGAAACAGAGCTTTCAAATAAATAAGCCATCCTTACAGCACTGTCCAGAGACAGTGAGAATGACACAAGTGTCCTATGTATTCTAACACTAATATTCAGCTAAAGTTTCAATAGGGACAATCTAAATAAAAAGTTTCACTTTGATTCAGGCCTCTTTCTTGAAAAAGAAAATACTGAAAGTCATAGAAAGTACAGAACACAACCTCCATATGCATGATATGCATCAAGAATATGGTTTAGAAATGTATCTAAAAATACATCCAGAAGAAATGGGATGTCACTGCCGCAAGGAGATTTATATGTATAGGTATGCATAGAGAGGATAAAGGAAAACTTTAAGGTAATAAATAATCAGAAGCTACTGTCTTCTTAAAAATGCAAACCTTGCAAATGGGCATAATGCAGCAACAGGAAGGCATCCACAAAGTTTTTAAAAAGTGAACCTTAGAGTAATCCTATAAATGTCTACTTTGAACAGTAAATTGTGGAGTGTTGTAAGAATATTAGACACAAATCTTCTTTTCAGAATACACAGGTGAATGTCTAAGTACATAAAAGTTTACAGTGCTTAAAACAGTCTTCAGTATACACACAAAATAGGAGCCAGCTACTCACGAAGACTATGAGTCATGGCTAAGGACAGCAAAGACAGCTCAATCTGAGCCCATGATGTGGCACATACACACTAAAGAGCAGCAGCTTTCAAGATCCCAACTAGAAAATTTTCACCTTTGAAGGTTTAAGTAACACAATGAAAACAGTTCAGTGGCTCCATGAATGGTCAGTTTGATGGGTTCCAAAAGAATGCTTAAGAATTCACCCTGTAATTACTA
The DNA here is from genome assembly GCA_013396695.1 of Sakesphorus luctuosus. Taxonomy (NCBI): domain Eukaryota; kingdom Metazoa; phylum Chordata; class Aves; order Passeriformes; family Thamnophilidae; genus Sakesphorus; species Sakesphorus luctuosus. The sequence continues at coordinate 267,300 of VWZD01006877.1, forward strand.
ATTTTCTTCAAATATGGAAATAAGAAGTGTCTCTGGCTATTCAGATGAGACTCTGCTACAACAGCAGAATCTTATTTGCACAACAGAAAGGAAAACTAATCAACACTTCATAACTACTGCCTCCATAAGGATTGTATGTTATTCTGAACTACAATAGGATCACTGTACTGTAGGATGATTGTTCAAGATATTTTAAAATATGCAAGTGGGAGGCAACACTGATGGAAGACTAAGAACATATTCCAGAAAACTCTGAAAGGAAAATAGAGCATACAAGCAGAAATGTTTCTTAAAAAAATTTTTACAACTTCTTCTAAGTCAGTATCAGCTGTGCCAGTGGTACAGACTGATGACAGCAGCGTAAAGAAGAAAATACCATTAAAAATTGCACACACAAAACCTGAAGAATTTAAAAGAAACTTTACAAACTGAATTCGTAACTCAACTTTGGTATATATAGTTAATGACTCATCTGTGTGTGTTTTGTGTTTGTGAAAATACAAGCTTTGAAGTGCCTGAATCACACATACATCAATGGAATGCCATTCAGGATCCAAGAAATTACTACAGAAAGTCAGTAATATTCAGGACCAAAAACTACTTAAGCGCTTTTAAGATCAGGATATTTTTTCCAAACATTTTTAGTGAATTACACATAAACATGAACAGTAAAGATCCTTTAAAAAAAAAATCAAACTTTCTTACACATTTTTCATTTGAAGATTACTACTTTCTCACCTACAAAATCTTGATATAAATGAAAGAAAACTTACGAGATTTCTGAAAGACTTAAATCAATAAAGATTATTTTAATTACCAACTTACAGAATGAAAAAGCATGATAATTATTTATCTATATATTGCATGAAAAACCTAGTGCCAACAGTCTTTCAGAGCAGCCCAGCAGGACCTACAACAAAGGGAGGCCGTTCCATTTCCTAAATGGAACTAACTTTTGTAAATCTACAGGACTTTACACAGACCTTTATCCCAATACAATTTTTTTAGTCTTTGAAAGTAAGGGTTTACCTGTAATTGTGAGAATACAAGTTTTGGGTATGGTATCTAAAGAAAAGAAAACAGATAGACAGAGAACTTCCGAGTTCTCATATGTAAGCAGGTCCAGCCATCCTACTCTTAAAAATAAAACAAATAATTTACCATTTATTTGCTGTTTACAGCTATTTAGAAAATCTAGTTCTTAATTTGTACCTTATTCTAGGACAGGGAACAGAAAATGAAACTGAAGTTCCTACCACAAAGAAAGGTCAAGGCAGAGATGTTTACCAGAGATCTGCCGCTCCTGAGATGACATACAGGACACCACAATAAACTGCAAGTCTTGGAATTACTCCAGTAAGTTACAAAGCTGCATTCCTGGTCCTAGTTTTCTAGGCCTTTTCTACCTTGAGAGATATTTCACAAAGGGAGAGTAAAACTTTACGTGATTCAGTATGTAAAACCCAGTGCTTACAGTCTCCTTCCACGATAACTTGCAGTGTACTTGAGGAAGTGCACGATCTGAAACTTTTTAGACCACAACATCATACTAAACAATTATTCCACCCTAGCAAAAACTAACAGTGCTTACAATCCTAATATGGTCTTCCTGGCTTCAATAAAACAAGCTGCAAAGACCAAATGAGATGTTTGACTGCTCATGAAGTCAACCCGACAGTGGTTGACGCATCGTTAAGTGAAGATAATAAAGAGATATTAAATACCAGCTCAGTGTTGCTATTTTTAGGCAACACTGAACAAAAGAGTTAAAATAAGGCTGAACCTGCATGTTCATATCTTTGTTTCTAATCAGATAAATCTATAGTTGTTTTTTCCCTCAGACTTAAAACACTTTCATCTTCAACACAGAATTTTTTTATAGAACTCTGATTATTTAGCCAAGCTTATCAGCTGAATGTTAGTTCTCAGCATCTGCTTTGGTTTCCATTCTTTTTCAAAGACGTGCTGTTGGAAAGTAATTTTTGAGTGACAACACTATTATTACAGCTTCAGAAGAAACGTGTTTTGGGTTGAGAAAACAGGAAAAAAGAGAGGAGAAGAAAAAGGAAAATGAAAGAAGGGGAGTATTATCATGCTAGGATAGCATGGCCTGTCAAAGTGATGGCATGGCCAACGAACACTGTTTTGGTAGCAATAAAATAAAACCAACTTTTTTCAAGTATTTTACCCGTTCTTGTGTAATACATGTTTCTTTGTATGGGATATCTTCTTAATGTGTACACTTCCTCTATGCACACCAAAGAAGCTAATCTGGGTTCTACACTGGGAAGCACAAAGAGAGGTACCAATTAAAAATGTCCCAAAATATTGGCCTGCATGTATGACACAGTGAAACAGTACATCCTACCATAATTATTCTTTATGGAGGGCATTTCTCTGTGCGTGCAACTACATAATCTATTCTCAGCAAGTGGAAAAAAGGGGAGAGTAAAAAAAAAACCCACAAACCATAAACCCATGCACAAACCAACTCTGAGAGACATTAATTTCCAGTCAATAATACTGTGGAATTGTTCCACTCTCTCCACTCACAGCAGAACGGGCTTTAAGTGATTGACACTTTTGACTACCCGATTCAGAACCTTAAGTTGTTGGAATCACTGGATTAAAAGTCAGACCTGTAGGTGAGTATGCAGGGGTTGGGCTAGACAAACTTTAAAGGCCCCTAACAACTCAACCTATTCTATGATATTCCAAACAGGTCAGTTGATATGATCAACTCTGGTACCTTATGTGCCTGATACAAGGGCCTTCATGATAACTAAGCCTGTGAATTTGAAGGTAGGCCATCTACACTCAGCCTCAATACCATAGCAAATGTCTTCTTAAATAAATTAAGAATAAACTTATAAAAAGTATAGGGTGGATCTCAAAATTCACTGATTTTTTTAATACCTTCAATAAATGTCACAGTTCTCTATTTACCATCTGCACCACACAGAAAAAACAGTCTTAAATGTCACAGATGAAGCACACAGGGGACTATGACATTAAAATTTTTAGAAAGCCAAACCTGGGCCAAGAAATGAGATAAATATTCCGCAAAATAATGAAATACTAGAATACCGTAAAAGGCTCCACAATTCTTACAGTGTCAAGAAAAACAGAAGGGCATCTAGAAATATTTCTTATTATTACAGAAGATCTGTTTATACTCATCTTAGAAAAGACAGCAATTTTAACTTGGGTACTAATAATTATCTTACAAACTAACCCAAAAGACAGTACTTTTAAAGAAATTAAGATGTCTAAGACCCAAGAAAAATTTTCAGAATACTAGTGTATAATATACTTTATGTCTGCACACACTTCATAAGCCTAGAAAAAACCATAAACTCCATTTATCCAGGTGTTCATCAACCCTCAGCATTCTCAACTATGCTGCTCAAAACTCCCTCCCTCCTAATAATATAAATCAAGAAATAAGAAAATTATTTTTAAAGCTAAGGAAGTGAATACTATGATTCCTTATATGAAATAAAAGCAACTTCTTCAATGTCACTGCGAGTCTTGATTGGTATAAAATAGTTTCCTTCATTCTCTTTCTGCCTTATGAACTTTTTTCTACATGTATTATTAAAAAAAACCCCTATATCTCAAAACATTCCCAGAAATTAAAATGGCAAACATTTTAGTAGGCCTGCCAGAATTCCTGTATAAAGTTTGAGCAGGCTAAAAACAAAACGAAGAAATGTAGCAGGACTCTTCTCCCCCCGTCCCCATTTCTCACCTTAATTTGCTTTATTTTCTTAGCAAATTGTCATAAATTTCTCAGTGGCCTATCAACTCATTAAAAAACAACCAAACAAACATCCTGGCAACTCAGCAGTCAAGCTCCCATGTCTTTACACTGGCAAATTTAATAAGTCAGTTAATTCCTTTAAGTCTTCACAATCTCCAAAACTGTTGGTTTGCATATACACCTGAAAATGTTTTGTTTTCCAGCCTCCTGAAGGCATGCAGCTGAAGCTCTTGGACACTGCTAATGGCTCAAATAACTAAATTTCAAATCAGACTTCACGTGAAACAATCACTATGCACCTAAAGAAAACAAATAGCTTTAATTCAAAGTATCAGGACCATGGATGTCTTAACAGATTTTGTCAAATTACTGCACGTTGCTTGTGAATATAGATATATAGATACAGACACAGACACAGACACACACACACACACACACACAGAGACACACACACACACACACACACTATTATTGCCGTCTATGTTAACCAGAAGAGCAACTATGCAAGTTTGGTTTTCTTTTCACTGACGAACCTCTAGTTTAGTTTGTTATTTATTTTGAGGACATAAGTTTCTTATATATGCATGTTTTCTTTCATTTCCTCCATTTAGAGAATCGTAACTGATGCTGCACATATTTCAGACAAATTAGTCTGTGCTCCAGAGCACCACAGATTTATTAGAAATCAAGCACTGAAGAATTCAAAATATAACCTTGTGTTCCATTTCACTCCAGACATAATCTCTACTTTTATCATCCCAAATGAAATTAAGTAATAGTGGTCATCACTACAATATTAAATTCTATCAAATGCAAATGGAATTCATGCACAGGTTACTTGCAGACAGTTCTTATGTGCTACCATTTTGTAGCAGTCGAGCAGAAACAAAGTCAGCCCAACACTAACTAATAGATTTAATAAGGTATAATTATATTTGTTGTATATTGATAACTGTATGAAAATGATGTATTAAAAATTATAAAAGTATATTAAAACCTGTGCTTTTAACTGTGTGAAGTATTCTAATTCAGTGATCCATGTTATAAATATTTGCTTTCATCTACTTCAGTACCTTGCGAAAACCTGTGTAGCTGAAAGCAAGAATACTAAGTAAATTATATGTTTCACTGAAATTTTCTGTTACTGATATTTGGTCAAGAATTAATAGAAAACCAATGTACTATACTATAATAACCGTTACGTGAAATCCTAATTCTATGATAAGTTAAAGTGGTTGCTTTAGCATAGTATATTTTAAACAGTTTTTAATTAAAATAGAGAATACCAACACATTAACTGTGAATTACTAACTAAAGCTACTATGAAAGCTTAAAGGTGACTGATAACACCAATACTTGAAAATTTCATGTGAACCTAATCTAACATTTTACAATGCTTAAAAGGTTTCTTAGAACAGTAATGTGTTCTATTTGCTATCTTACCTATACACAGCTGATAGAGGCACATTTTTTAATGGTTAGTAAAATCTACCTTCTATCCATTCATCAGTGTCATTCTGTCTCAGATGTAATAATTGCACCAGCTATTTTCTGACAAAAAGGATTCATCATTGTAACAAAAGGACAAGGTAAGTATACAACTGATATTTTGTAAAGGTCACTGAACTTGTCACAGTTAAGATTTGCCCAACATTCAAGAATCATATATCAATCTGTAATGTGACCCAAATTTCCTAAGTAAAAATAATCTATCTTCTCTTTGAAATTGCTGGATACCATATAAAGCAAANGTCAGTGGATCCTGTATGTGTCTTTCTTGAAACTAACTGGCAAACACACCAACCCCAAATTTAATTCAAGACAACATAATAAAAGCAGTCTATGAGAATAATGAAACTACAAAGTAGGTGTGGTTTTACTTAACTAAATAAGCTTTGGAGTCTTCCTTTGGACTTCTTCATCTAAGAATACAGTAGTGACATGAAAAGGGGAAACACTGAGGAGACCAAGTATGGTGAGGGACAGAAACAAGTCATGCTTAAGTAATATCAGAAACTTCCACTGGTTATGAACATGTAAGAAGGAAAAAAAGATGTGACAGCGCAGCTCTGAACCACGTAAAAATTTCAATGCTTTGCATATTAAACAAAGCCTTTTTTAATAACTTTTAAAATATCCAGTAGAATTGAGGATATTTAACATTCATACCAGTCAAAGAAAACTGCAATACTATTCATTTTCAGCTACAGAGATTGCTCATGAAGTTGCTAACTCAAAAGAATGCACTCAAAAAGGCAGAAGCATGCCTTTTTCTATGATTGCATGGCTTTGGAGNGCACCAGCTATTTTCTGACAAAAAGGATTCATCATTGTAACAAAAGGACAAGGTAAGTATACAACTGATATTTTGTAAAGGTCACTGAACTTGTCACAGTTAAGATTTGCCCAACATTCAAGAATCATATATCAATCTGTAATGTGACCCAAATTTCCTAAGTAAAAATAATCTATCTTCTTTTTGAAATTGCTGGATACCATATAAAGCAAACCCAAGACACATAAAATATGTATGGGAAATTTTTANTGACATGAAAAGGGGAAACACTGAGGAGACCAAGTATGGTGAGGGACAGAAACAAGTCATGCTTAAGTAATATCAGAAACTTCCACTGGTTATGAACATGTAAGAAGGAAAAAAAGATGTGACAGCGCAGCTCTGAACCACGTAAAAATTTCAATGCTTTGCATATTAAACAAAGCCTTTTTTAATAACTTTTAAAATATCCAGTAGAATTGAGGATATTTAACATTCATACCAGTCAAAGAAAACTGCAATACTATTCATTTTCAGCTACAGAGATTGCTCATGAAGTTGCTAACTCAAAAGAATGCACTCAAAAAGGCAGAAGCATGCCTTTTTCTATGATTGCATGGCTTTGGAGGGAAAGGATTATGTTTACTGGATTTTACTGAATAAAAACATTTTTACCTGCAGCAGGACACTAAATTTTGTAAAAAGAAAAAATATATTAACTGTATACATCCTCTAATGTATTTCTATCCTAACATATTTACCTGAATGAATCAACACTCTTTGCATACACAAAACAACTCAACTGACTTTAAATCTTGGAAAGCATATGAGGTTTGTGCTGGTTTCCTGCTGAATTGTAACTCAAAATAGCTGCCAACTGCAATTGCTTAAATAAGTGTAGAGACACAAACTTGAAAATAACATTAGGAATAAAATTTCCAATGTAAAAGTAAAATGTTTGGCTGCAAACAGGAAAATGAGTCACAGGAATAAGATCCAATAAGCTGACACATCTGTATCAGCCATATACACCTAAATTCCAAGATACTATTACAGAATAACTAGAACATTTTCATTAATTGGCTAATAATAATAATAATAATAACAACAACAACAACATAACTTTTAATCCTTGGATTTTCTTCCTGTAACTGGGTTGTTTATTTTGAAGATAATCAAAAGCATATTTACCCCCACACACCTAACTTCACAGTGATAAAATGAATAAAGGGCGGTCCCGTGGCGTAGTGGAGAGCACTCCCGACTCCGGCTCCTAGGTCACGAGTTCGAGTCTCAGTGTACGGACCGCCCCCGGCAGTTAAATGCCTCCCTGCCCATCCGATCCCGTCAGATCTCGGATGCGAAGCAGGGTCAGCCCGGGTTAGTACCGGGTGCTGTAGATAGTCCTAAGGACCTCAGTGTCACTGTCCAAGCTTGCTCGGCCGTGGCAAATGAACCTTAGGACTTAAACGGTGGGGCCAGTTCTGCGCACG